>JAWPHD010009538.1:0-102691 GCA_037043455.1 Cyrtodaria siliqua
ATCAAGTTTTAAAAGTGTGACCTTTAATTTGATAATTAGAGATAATTGATTGAGTCATACATCAATCAACCAAATAAAAATCTCATTATCAAATAAATATTTACATTTTCTGTTGATGTTCTTAAATGTTATAGCACATAATATATGACTGTTTACATTAAGACAATTAACAGCTAATTAAAGAATTCCAATAAGACAACATCATGCTTAATTGGTTATTAAAATTCCTCTTAAATTTGAAAGAATTATGAAAATAACATTTTGCAAAAGACATATCTGAGGGGGGTTTCGTACAGGGGGGCTTGTTTTACTAAGAGTTATCCCTATACAAAAGTGAGTAGGGGGGCATTTGTCCGGGGGGGGGGGGGGGGGGGGGCATTTGTCCACCCTTGCAAAAATATCAGGGGGGCTAATGTCCACCTTGTAAAAATTTCAGGGGGCATTTGTCCACCCTTGCAAAAACATCAGGGGGCATTTGTCCACCTATACAAAAATGAGCAGGGGGGCATTTGTCCGGGGGGGTGGGGGGGGGGGGGCATTTGTCCTAGATTCGTATCTGCACTGTTAAAACCCACTAACGTGTTTAATTACAAGTTTTTCATGTGATATTATTTTTTTATACAAAATTATCTCATTCGGTGTTGCGAGTTACTGTGTCATGTTACAAGATATTTAAAAGTTCCACTTAGACGGATGGTAGTATTTTAGAAATGTGTTATTATGTAATATATAAAAAAAACAATTCAATCAAAAAAAATGAGTGTGAATTGAGAACATTAATAATTGAAAACGTAAAAAAAAAAAAGAAGTTAGATAAACCACGGACCAGTTGCACTTACTAATAATTAGGTTAGGTCTGTGGTTACACCAGTGTTTTGTAATTATACTATATTTCTATAAATGAATACACATTTAGACCCCCCCCCCCCCCCCCACTCCCCCACCCCGAAAAATATCGAAATTGTGTGCATGTATAATATATTTTATATATATTCCCTTTTATTAATGACATCTTTTAAATATGTTTCGAAATAAATACAAAAAGAAATCACTCGTAACTCTAGTACGCTTAACTTAATGCTAACGCCCCTTTTTACAAACATTCAAAATAAAAATCGTCATCTACCGCTTACCAGCATCAGGGAGTACGTTATAGGGAGGAGAAACGGGTTCATAAACGCTCTAGTTTATCGATTTATGTTGTCGCGCTAGAACGCCGCCATTTACTATTTTATCGATACAGGTAATCGATCGTAAGCGCGTTACATTTGAAACGTTAAAATGTCAGCCAACATCTCAAATTAGGCAGTTTTTACAGCCCCTTTTTACAGCTTTCTGTTATAATCAACATCACGAAATTACATTATTGACAAAGATAAATATGTCTACTATTCACTTTTTGTTATTATTAATGCCTAATATAACCCATACTTCGTATCTCGTTTGCAATAGCTTCACACCATTTTTAATTCTATAAAATTAAAAATTTAGCTGATATCTCAAAAGGCACATTTTCATCACCTCTTTTTAGGCTTTGTCTTATAATCTCCACCATGAAATTACATTCTTTACAAAGATAAATATGTTTACTATTCACTTTTTGTTATTATTAATGCCTAAATAACCCGTAGTCTCGTATCTCGTTTGCAATAGCTATACACTGTCACCATTTTTTATTTGGCGCAGAGTGGCGCCATCTTTGTTACACGGAACCGTCTGGTAAAATGTGCTTTTAAACATGCAAACAAATACACGCTCTGTATCAGAGGACTCAGTGTAAATAAATAATACTTATGTTTACATTTAGCACCTTTATTGAGTTTGTAAGTGTAATAATTTATAAGAATTTGCTGTTTTTCACACACTCGCGAAACAACCGGAAATAGTCATTTTCACGGAGTAGTGAAACACATGCGCGACAACATAAATCGGCAAAACGAGCCCGTTTCTCCTCCCTATTACGTACTCCCTGCCAGCATTTGCCAATAAATAAATCTGATTTTAATAAACCTTGAAAGAATATGTGTATGTATAGAAGCGTCAAAATAGCAACGAAGGTGTAACAAGTTTATCTTTATTACAACTAGATTAACGCGAATCTGATTACCGGTACAATGAACCCATTCCGCTATATTCATAGCAATTGACTGATAGCGTTAACCGCGCACCTGCCGCAGTTATAAGCATTTTTAAAGAGCGTCCAGCGAGCACGATGAAATTTCTGATCATGTACAGAGACGCTTATCTTTCTCGTTTTAGCCATACGAGATCGTGCGAGATTCGATTATGTGCCCATTCACTCTCTTCTTACTTCACTGGTTCTACCCAGGAAAATGGGTTGGTCTGCCTCTGCCCAGGGAGTTAGTATACAGGAAGAAGAAACGGGTTCATAAACGCTCTAGTTTATCGATTTATGTTGTCGCGCTAGGACGCCCGCCATTTACTATTTTATAGATACAGGTAAATCGATCGTAAGCGCGTTACATTTGAAAAGTTAAAATTTCAGCCAACATCTCAAATTAGGCAGTTTTTACAGCCTCCTTTGTACGGCTTTCTGTTATAATCAACATCACGAAATTACCTTCTTGACAAAGATAAATATGTCTACTATTCACTTTTTGTTATTATTAATGCCTAATATAACCCATACTTCGTATCTCGTTTGCAATAGCTCCACACCTTTTTTAATTTGAAAAATTAAAAATCTCAAAAGGCACATTTCCATCACCTCTTTTTAAGCTTTGTCTTATAATCACCACCATGAAATTACCTTCTTGACAAATATAAATATGTCTACTAGTCACTTTTTGTTATTATTAATGCCTAAATAACCCGTAGTCTCGTATCTCGTTTGCAATAGCTATACACCGTCACCATTTTTTATCTGGCGCAGAGTGGCGCCATCTTTGTTACACGGAACCGTCTGGTAAAATGTGCCTTTATACATGCAAACAAATACATGCTCTGTATCAGAGGACACAATGTGAATAAATAATACTTATGTTTACATTTCGCACCTTTATTGAGTTTGTAAGTGTAATAATTTATAAGAATTTGCTGTTTTTCAATTTCAACTTGGCAGGGATGATCAGTACCAAGTCTAGTTGCGTATATCATCGCCATGTTCCGGTTGAATGATATTATACATAAACTTTATGTGTAGGAAGTATAGCGTCTACAGGCCCTCTTGGGCCTCTTGTTTATTGTGGCCCTATGTCAGTTTTTTTCTATTGAAATTTCATCTGTATATCTGAATTTAATCTAAACTGTTTTATATGTAAATGATTGCATACCAATTTAAATTTTAATATCCATATAATGGAAGATAAAATGAAAACAAAAACATTCGGGTAGTGGTGATGATGGGTGGTGGGATGGTTGGGGTGGGGGCAAAACATATTGATAAATTGAGTTATGGCTCCTTAAAGATTTTATTACACTAACTTTGTACAGACTAGTTCTCCTGAACCTCTAGCTGGATTTCAACTTGGCAGGGATGATCAGTACCAAGCCTAGTTGCGTATATCATCACCATGTTCCGGTTGAATGATATTAACATAAACTTTATGTTTAGAAAGTAGAGCGTCTACAGGCCCTCTTGGGCCTCTTGTTTATTGTGGCCCTATTTCAGGGTTTTTTATTGAAATTTCATCTGTGTATCTGAATTTAATCTAAATTGTTTTATATGTAAATGATTGCATACAAATTTAAATTTTAATATCCATGCATATAATGGAAGATAAATGAAAACAAAAACATTCGGGTAGTGGTGATGATGGGTGGTGGGATGGTTGGGGTGGGGGGAAAACATATTGATAAATTGAGTTATGACTCCTTAAAGATTTTATTACACTGTACAGACTAGTTCTCCTGAACCTCTAGCTGGATTTCAACTTGGCAGGGATGATCAGTACCAAGCCTAGTTGCGTATATCATCGCCATGTTCCGGTTGAATGACATTATACATAAACTTTATGTTTAGACAGTATAGCGTCTACAGGCCCTCTTGGGCCTCTTGTTTATTGTGGCCTTATTTCAGGTATTTTTATTGAAATTTCATCTGTGTATCTGAATTTAATCTAAATTGTTTTATATGTAAATGATTGCATACCAATTTAAATTTTAATATCCATATAATGGAAGATAAAATAAAAATAGAACATTCGGGTAGTGGTGATGATGGGTGGTGGGATGGTTGGCGGTGGGGCAAAACATATTGATAAATTGATAAAACAAAACAACACAGATATGAAAAAAAAAAAAAAAAACAACATTCGAATGGTGGAGATGATGGGGTGGTGTGATGGCTGGGAGTGGGGGCGAAACATATTGAGAAATTGATCAAATAAAACAACAAAGATATGTAAAAAAACAAAACAAAAAAAACATTCGGGTGGTGGTGATGATGGGGTGGGAGGATGGTTGGGGGACGGGGTGAGTGGGGGGTGGAGTGGGGGGGGGGGCGTTTGGGTGGGATGGGAATGCGTCATGGATATAGGTGTACATTTGATAAAACAAAACAACAGACATATGTAAAAAAAAAAAAAAAAAAAAAAAATATTCGGGTGGTTATGATGGGTGGGGGATGGTTTGGGGGATGGAATAAAACAAATGGGGTATTCGAGTTGGGGTGGGTAGGGGTGGGAGGGGGTTGGCGCAATCTAGCTATATTTGTAAGAATGGAATAAAACAACGCAGAAATATGTAAAAAAAAATGGGGTTCGAGTTCGAGGTGGTGTGTGTGTGTTGGTAGGGTTGGGTGGGGGGGGGGGGGGGAGAGGGGGTGGAGAGGGGGAGCGCAACATAGCTAAATGAAACAACACAGAAAAATGTAAAAACAAAATCAGGTTTCGAGATCTCAAACCAAATTTGGCTGACATAAGAAAAACATTTCAAGAGATATAAATATATACAACAGCTTGCACGCACACCTTTATCTGCTTTATTGCACATTTTATGGTCCATCACAATATGGTTTCCATGGGAGCTCAGAATTTGTAGAAGACAAAATTACTTGCGCAACCCTTTACAACATACTATAAGGACACCAATTCCCAAATATTTAGTTGAGCTATAAGGTAGCTCATGGCCAAATTTGGTTGTGCTAGGATAATATAATAAATGTAAGAGCTTGCACGCAAACCTTGATGTGGGACGCCGACGCCAACGCCGACACCGGGGTGATTACATAAGCTCTCTTATTCTTCGAATAGTCGAGCTAAAAATGACTTAAAAAACTATTTATAAATGCATCTAATTCATAAATATCTGAAATTGATACACTGGGACATTTCAATAAATAACTGATCACGTTATGCTTTACGGGATATTTAGAAGTATAAAACACGATACGAACACCGCCATCGTACCACCGTGCCATTGTCATCGTACCATCGCGCATCGACTTGTAAACTTGTAAACGTTGATACGCGATGGTACGGTAGTCCTAACGTAAGATCTTTAACAACGTAGACCAGATTGTTGATATTACTGAAAGCTCGCAAAAGTTTGAAAACCAGCGAGTTCTGATCAGTAACACCCGAGTTATGGCCCGTGATTTTTTCGAAAATGCTATATTAATTTCGTTAGCAATCTTGTTTTAAAAAAAGCTATATTTTGCTTCGTTAGCGCTCTTGTACCTTAATTTTACCAACCCCAGCTAGAGTGTTGCTATTAATGAAACCTCGGACATTGAAAACCAGCTAAATCAGATTAATAACACCAGAGTTATGTCATTTGATTTAGTGAAAAATGCTATATTTTTGCTTTGTTAAATATGTAGTTACTTCATTTTTCGTCTGAACTTTACTAAACTTGTTGAGGATGTTTTAATTATTAAAATCTCGGATTTTATTGAAATTCAGCCATATCTAACTCACACCCACCCTATTCCTTTCACCCACAACCCCCACCCACCCCATGCCCCGCCAAATTGGTTAATATTTGCTCTTATTAAGTTGTCTCCATCAAACAGTAAAGCGTGAACAAATTCAAATGTCGGACTAGAACAGCAGTGCAATGGCCTCGTATTAATATTGATTACCACTAAATTTGTCAAATATGTTTTATTATAAATGACGCAAAAGTCTTTAAAACATATTATGCACACCATACAGTCTTAACCAAATAGAGCGATACACGCCCACTTCGATCTCTTGCTGAAAATGTGCTCGGAATAAATGTTATTATTAAAGCTTTACGCACATATATAACAATGTACTATGCCCTCAACATATAACAATAGGCAATATGCAGACATCCAACTCAATGTTTGCTAAAACTCTGTTATTAATTTGTTTAATGTAGGCCATTTAACTAGACTTTTTTTCACACAAACAACATTTGCCGGATAAGACTAACGCACTAGTCGAACGCCGGTGTATAGCTATACTAGATATTCCAAGTACTGAATCTGAGGAATTGTTTAAATTTATTCCGTGCCATTATGAAAAATGTGTAAATTTGTTACTTATTTTGCATACGACCAAATAAAAAATGATGCTTATTGTACCTGTCATGTCACTTTGTTTTTGAGATGCCAGACAAAAACAGTCTTCCAGAACGTACAGTTCCCTTTTATCTTTTATAACTCTATGTTAACTTGGCAACCATATTGGGTCACTAGCGGCAACACAAATAATTGAATGGGATCAACCAATGTTCATTGTGACCAAGTTTAATATAAATAAGGAATCGGTTTCAGAGCAGATATCGTTCTATACATGTCCTTCTGTCGCCAATTCAAAGTTAAATTAATTTTGTCTTGGCAACCATAGTTAACACATGAAAAACGCTTAGTTTGAACATATATTCTTTTACATCGATTGTGAAACCAGTTCTTGCAACTTATATTAATCACTTTCGATGGCTTCCTGTGTAGAACCAGTATTAAACAATGTGAATTAATTAACCTGCTCAAGGATAAATAGCATGGCCAAGGCGAGGACCGCATCCACTATCTTTCGATCTGGAGTCCAAAGCTCTAGCACTGGACCACGCACTCCACTAAACTATCGAAAAACACTTGATCAAGGAGCACGTAAGGGAGAAACGAGTAAGCGGCCTTGGAGATGTTGTTTGAAGTTTCCGAGTTGTTGATTTTTAAGCGGCAATTTTGAATCACGTGCAGCATCCAATAACACTAATTTTAAAGAACACCACCCAATGAACAGTGTTGTCTAGTTTCATTCAAATATTGGAAGCGATTTAGAGCACTATATAACTCGATGTAAACTCTGCGTCCCTGTGACCATCTTGAAAAAATAAACTGCCAAAAATGAAAACTTAAACTTGGCAGAGGTGGGTTCAAGGAACATGCCCACAGAAGAGGAGAAATTATTTCGTTGAAATGTTCTTAATGTAAGTCTATTTTTAGCAACAGGCGACCATTTTGGATCACACTTGGCGATGAAAAACATAAATCTTAAAGGGCATTGTTTTTCAATTTCATAGGAGTTGTAATTTTTTTAGCAATTTCTCTGTAAAAACTCGTCTACATTTCGCGTCCATGTATCTTGAAAACTGGACAACAACATGATTTTGATGGTGATTACCACTGAATACGTGGTTTTAGAGAACATCATTTACTTTTTTGGATGTTTAGCAACGGCGGCCATTTAATGGATTGGATCTGAAAGCGGACCCCACTCAAGAAACACTGTTGTCCAACATTAAGCCATGTATGTTTGGAGTGTATGACCGAACTTGATACCATGACAATTTCAGTGTATGATTTATGGCCGCAAAAACTCAGTGTAAGAATAGGAAATGGTCAGAAACCGGTAGTGTACTGCCTTGAAAAGGTTAGCTGATGTCGCCTATTTCTTGTATGATTAGTATACGTATCCATTACATCCCTATTTATTGTCAAACAACTCACATTTGTTTTGGTGTCGTCTGCGTAGCCTGGCATGACGGACTTTGTTCGTTGTAGTCGTCGTCATCCGTCCGTCACACTTTAACATGCAACGTAACCTAGGCCATTACTTGAATTGAATTGAATTGAATTGGGGTTTTAAGGCGCACCAACACATGAAACGGTTATATGGCGCCTAAAAGGCATGAACATGTCAGGCTCATCTTCCACGTACATCGAGATAAAATATGGAAAATGGGCCTAGAACCTTCTCACCCTGAACTGAAGAGTTGCTGCAATTATATCGTAGAAACTCCATTTACGCTGGAGCCACGTTATTGTTTTTCTGCCACTGCTCTTTTGATGCGAGCGAGATAGCACCTGAAACAATGCAGGGATCATGATGAAGACCTTTAATGAACATGAACAAAAAATGATAAAATGAACATGAATTTGGGGGGATTCTACCCCTCTGCCTACCCCTCCAAAGGGATCTGCAGTGGCCGTCTTCTTTGCCATGTGACCAAACGGGGCTCCCGGCAAACACACGGGGCCATTACTTGAACAGTATTTAACCTATGTTCTTGAAACTAAACACACATCTTTATCTTATCACAATAAATGGTGTTACACATGTTCAATAACTTTGACTTTCATTTTGGCAGAGTTATGCCCCTTTCAAAAAACTTTAACCTGCAACCTTACCAACCTCGTAACTGTCCATAACTTAAAACGTTTTTGACCTATATTATGAAACTTCACACACATATGTTCATCTTACCCCAAGAAATGTTGTTACATATGGCTTTAACTCTGACTTTTATTTCAGAAGAGTTATGCCCCTTTTTTTTATAAAATGTTAACATGCAACCTATTACAAGTTCATAACTGCAGATGGCCATAACTTTAAAATATTTGACTTATGATTCATGAAACTACACACTTCTTAATCTTACCCCAAGGAATTCATTCGCAACGAACTATTTATTCCAGAAAATAATTATTCAACATTGTACATGAATGTTTTCTATTATACATGAAGTGATGTCAGTAAGTGGTTCTACTGCTGTTGAACTATAAACCGGTTATAGATCGTATATCAGAACTTTATAGAAATAAGTTATGCGGTCGTTATCGCTCCCTTGAACTCATAAGGTTCTAATATACGATATATAACCTATACATCTTTGCCAACTGGTAGCCTGACGAAGCGACAAAGAACCGTTCTGTGTGTATGCAGACGTAATTATTCTTGAATAGAAGTCGCCAAAACATTTATCTACACAAATAGAAAACACTCATGTACAATATTGTTGAATGTTTATTTTCTGGAATAAATAGTTCGTTGCCGCGATGTCGATGCAACAAATGTGCAAAAGGTCTACTTTCAATGTCTTATTCAAAACCGAAAGTAAACTTCTTACATAAGTAGGTATAAACGTCGAACAGGAAATGTAGCATTTAAGGACCAGTCAACCAAAAGCACGCATAGAAACAAACAACTATTACGAAGATAATTTTTGCAAGGGTTGAAAATAGGGCTACCGCCTTGTAACGGTCAGTGGCAAAAAGGGCTGCTGGGGGCAACAAACTTCAAACTTCAAACTTCAAACTTACCCTGTTGCCATCTCACTAAAACGGGACAGTGTAAATAAAGACATCACTGCAGGTGAGAAGGCTCTAGGCCCATGCTCTATATTTTATCTTAATGTAAATGGAGGATGAGCCTGGCATGTTTATTCCTGTTAGACGCCAAATAACCTTTCATGTGTTGGTGCGCCTTAAAACCCCAGTTCAATTCAATTATATCACATAATTAAATGGCTTGCCAGACTGTGTTCAGTCCCAAGGCAGACACTTTGCGGACGATTGTCTCCTCTACAGAACTATCAATAGCATACATGGCCATACTACTTTACAAAATGATCTTAATTTGGGAAAATGGGCAGCATGGGTTATGTGTTTTAGCGCCAAAAAATGCTACATCTTTACAGGGCCCAATATTTCAATCTTAAGTGTATGGAATATAAAAATCACACTTTAACAAGAAATGTCACTGTAAGTGACAAATACCCACGAAGTGGTTTTAACCTTTGACCTCTAAGTGTGACTTTAACCTTGGAGCTACGGACTTGGATTTTAGCGCGCCACACGTCGTAGCACTTGTGCCAAGTTGTTTGAAAATCGGAGTTATTAACCGGACACGAAACACTTCTTTTTTACCTTTGACATCTAAGTGTAACCTTGACCTTGGAGCCACGGACCTGGATTTTGTGCGCGACACGTCGTCTTGTTGTGGTGAGCACGTGTGCCAAGTTATTTGAAAATCCGTCCAGGAATGCCAGAGTTATTGACTGGACACGATTGGACGGACTGACGGGTGGACTGACTGACTGACGGACGGACAGTGCAACTATTATATGTCGCCCTTTGGGGGCATACTATATGCCGCCCTATGGGGTCATACAAACAAACTAATTCATTTGAAGAGAGGTTCAATTCAATAGAGGTTCAATTCCAATACTGAATTATACCTCTTTTTAATTGAATTATACCTCTCTCTTCAATAGAATTGAACCTCTCTTCAATTAAATTAGATCTCTTTTCAAATAATTGAGTCTATGTTTTTATTCTCAATGTTTTTAAACGACCTGGAAGAAGAGTTTCTATTGCATGGTTTTGAAGGAGTCGACATAAATACGATGAAGCTTTTTATATTACTTTATGCTGATGATATAGTTGTTTTTTTCTGAAACTGCAAATGGACTGCAGAAAGGTTTTGATATTTTAAGCGATTACTGTATACGTTGGAAATTAAAAGTAAATAGCAAAAACTAAGGTCATGATTTTTCGTAAAGCTTGTGAAATGCTTATGAACCTGCGATTTTTGTATGATGGAAATGAAATTGAAATTGTTGTCATTTTGCTACCTTTGTGTTGTCTTTACTCAAGGTGGGTCTTTTAGTGAAACACAGCTCACTTTATCGGGCCAAGCACAGAAGGCTATATTTAAACTGAATAAATATCTGTATAAGTTTACAAATATCTCTATTAAACACAAATTGGATTTATTTGATAAACGTGTACTTCCGGTATTGAACTACGGATCTGAAGTATGGGGATTTTCTGCGGCTTTGAATATTGACAGAGTGCATACTCCTTTTTGTAAGAAAGTATACTGAACACAATGTCTAAGTATCAACTTTTGTATCTTAACTAATTTTCTTATTTTAAATATATTTTAGAATAGATATCTGATCAGTATTTTGTTTTGACCCATAGTTTGTAAAACATTTATTTTTTGTTTAAATTGTGACATCTTTTGAGAGTTACCCTCCCTTTATTTGAAAACATGAAATGTACTGATAAAACACATAACAGGAGTCAAAGATCGCTTAAAGATATAAAATTCTTAAAATTGCTATGAAATAATAGAAAAAAACATAAAAAAAAATACCCATTTATCGCAGATTTTCCGTCTATAAAAAAAATGAAATATGGCTATTGTTTGAAATTCAAGTAACTGTAATTCAGCGTTAACATTAAATATTTTGAAAATTTCTTTTGCAGACGCATTTGTAGTGGTAATGCTAGTAAAACATGATGTCAAAATATTTTTAACTGGCATATTTTAGAAGTAGGGACATCGAAAGCTTCACTAATTCGAAGTACTTAATAAAATCCTATATACCCAGTTGTATAAGTGTTATAACTTATGTATAAGAAAACATATTGACTTAAAAGTTTTAAAATATGTTCATGCAATCAGAGCAGACGATTTACACTCGTTCTTTTGCAGTTTAACCGTATCTCTAATCAAGCTCAAAATACACAAAACAATGAGAATATTATTGACATATTCTTAGGTTGATACTTAGCAATTTGGTTTAGTATATTACATGTTGAAAGATGTACACAAAATGATTTTGTATATGGAGACCTAGGAAGGACTAATCTAATTAATGAATGGTATTTAAATATTTTGAAATATTGGTTAAAAATTATTGGATGTCATGAAAATAAATTTGTAAAACATGTTTCTAATCTGATGAGACGTGAGGCTGAGTTACATCCAAATAAGAAGAACTGGGTCACTTTATTAAAACATTTATTAGCCTCACTTGTTTTTTACGATGCTTGGCTTTTCCAAGGTATAGGGAACAATTTATTTCTTTACAGTGTTAAACAACGATTACATGATAAATTTATTCAAGATTTGCACTCCGTTTTTCACACATTGATAGTAGATAACCATGTTATGAAACCTTACTTATATGTTTTAAATATTTTTTTTGTTATACAATGTTTTATTTCATCATCCATTTGATACATTATACATGCACATATGGTATATAATAAATACTATTTAAACTACAGTTTATATTTATGATGAAATAATTTTCTTGTTTACAGACGAAGGTTATTAAAAAGAGAGTTACCTCCGAGTTATTGAAAGTATAGAAGAGTATATTTTAGTATGCAGTTGGTAATAGAATTATGTAAGGTTTGAAAGAAGAATATGGAGACTAAAAAGAAGAGAAGAGAATTCGGACAGAAAAGAAAGTTGCTTTGCTTTCCCTTTTGTTGTTTTTGGTATTGTATTATATCGTACTTTAATTAATACCAGTTTATTATTGGAAGTTTCGCCATTTAATATCATGGCTGTCTAATTTGTCGTGGTTCATCGCTATTTGCTTTTCTATTTCTATTTGTCTTAATAAATATTTCTTGAATTTGTTTGATTCGGGCAAGGATTTTAAACATTTGTTAATGAATATAAAATATTTCGCACTTAAAATAATGAAATTCTTCATATCTGTAGCATGTTCTTGTCTTTGAATTCCGAAACAGACGGTTCTTAGATTGAAATCGATGTTTACGTTTAACGTATTTAACAATATGTGCAGCTCATTCCAAAATTGTTGAATATGCATACATTCCCAGAAAAGATGATTTAAGCTTTCTATGTTCATATTGCACCATTCGCATAGACTTGAGTGAACGATTTTGTATCTGAATAGCGATTTATTTGTGGGTATTATTCTCATTAAATATTTATATTGAAAGTTCCTTAATTTTATATTTATTGTCGATTTTATTGGTGTGATATAGACGTCTTTCCATTCTATATCTGTAAACATGTTTTCCCATTTTTTTTGAGGTTTTATTTCCATGTCTATTTCTGTATCTTTTTGTATCTGGACATTGTATAAGAATTTATTTGATTGTTTAGTATTAAGAAATTTATTTAGGAAACTTTTATTTCTTTCTGCATTAATATCTTCATGTTTTATCTTTTCTTTCCATTCTTTAGGTATACTTGCTATTATCGAGGAGTATTTTAAAAAGTCTTTGTTTGGTATTTGATATAATTCGCTTATTTCCTGAAATGTATAAAACTCTTTTTTTCTATAGTCAAAAATTTGTTCTAATAGTTTAATTCCTCTTTCTAACCAATCATTGTAGAAAATAGTATGCCCACCTGCTTTGATATTAAAATTATTCCATATTATTTCTTGACTAACATTTTCGTTACATTTATTTTCTTTTATTTCATTCCATGCTAATATAATATCTCTATAAAAGTTGTCTTTTGGAAATAATTTAAGAATACATGCTTTATTTAAATTGCAATCTAATAAGAGCTGTCCTCCGACTTTGTTTAATTCTTTGGTGTAAAATATTTTCCATTTGCCGTTATTTTTATTATCTAGTATTCGTTTTATCCAGTTTGCTTTTAATGCATTATGAAATTTAGTTATGTCAATCATTTTTATTCCTCCATTTTCATAATCCTGAATAATTGTTTTCCTTTTTATTTTATCTGGTTTATTATCCCATAAAAATGAGAACATTACGTCGTTAATTTGTTTGATCTTTTCTTTTGGAGGGTTAGGCAGAACCGTTAGAGGATATATAATTTTTGGGAATGCAAAACATTTTATGACAGCAATCTTTCCTAGTAGCGTAAGTTTTCTGTGCTGCCAGCTTTTCAAACAATTTTTGAATTCTTCTACCTTCGGATCTAAATTTAAGGCTATTATATTGTTTCTATTTGTATAAAAATACATTCCTAGTGCTTTTGCCTGATCAGAACACCAATGAAATTTATTTTTTGGACAATATTTAAAATCCGAGTTTTTCAGTGAGCCTGCCTTTAACGCTGTACATTTGGAGTCGTTTAATTTGAGTCCTGATATATTTGTAAAATTATTTATAACATCCATTAAGGTTTCAAAAGATTTCCTTGTTCCATCTGTGAGAAACGATGCATCATCTGCGAATAAAGTTTGTTTAATTTCTTGATCATTTATAACTATTCCTTTAATATTTTTGTTATCTGTTATTTCATAAGATAGAAGCTCAATACAAATAATGAATAAATATGGGGACAAGGGCATCCTTGGCGAACACCGCGTTCTACTGGGAAAAAGTCAGAAATAAATCCGTTATTAATAATACAACTTTTAGCATCTGTATAAAACATTTTTACCCAATTTATCAGAGAGTCACCAAAATTAAAATGTTTCAAGCATTTAAGAATAAACTCTTGGTTCAAACTGTCGAACGCTTTTTCGAAATCTGAGAAAAATAACAATGCCGATTTATTGTAGTCTTCAACATGGTCTAATACTTCAAATAATAACCTTATATTCTCACCTATGTATCTACCTTTTATAAAACTAGTTTGTGAACTGTCTATTAATGATGGTAAAACCATTTTTATTCTGTTTGCTATGGATTTTGTAGCTATCTTATAATCGACATTTAAGAGACTGATTGGACGCCAATTTTCTATATAAGCCGTATCTTTCCCTGGTTTAGGTAGAAGAGTTATAATGCTTTGTTTTTGTAATTCTGTCATGTTATTAATTTGCAGAGAGTAATTAAGTGATTTTAAGAGATATAATTTGATGTCGTTCCAAAATATTTTATAAAACTCGGTTGTGATGCCATCCGATCCTGGACTTTTATTATTGCTCATTTGTTTAAGAGCTATAGCACTTTCATATTCAGTTAGTAGCCCATTACATTTAATCTTATCTGTTTCATTCAGAGTGTTCATTGATTTATTATAAAAGTCGTACTTAGAGGATGTTGTTTCTCTTTTTTTGTAAAGATTACAATAGAAATCGGTTTGTGCGCCTCGTATTTCCTTTTGATTCATAATTAGTTTATTATTTACGATTAATTTTGATACTGATTTTCTCTCTGCCTTCTTTTTTTCTAAATTTGAAAAGTATTTTGTATTTTTTTCACTTTGTTCTATAATTTGTGCTTTTGAACGTATTATTATTCCTTTTACTTTTGTATCTATCAGTTCATTCATTTCTTGTTTTTTATTCTCTAATTCGATTTTTGTATTTTCTATATCATTATCATTTAGTACTATTTGAAGTTTATGTTCTATGTTCTGTATATCTAATATCAATTTACTCTCTTTTTCGCGATCCAATCTTTTTTTTGTTGTAGCAAATTTTATTGTTTCGTTTCTAATTGTGCCTTTAAGTATTTCCCATATGTTTTAAATATACCAAAGTATAGAAATGCATTATCAAGACTAAGTCTCTCATCTCATAACTTACAAATAGAAGCTGGATGATGACATAAGCCGAATAGCATACCAATAAAATGAACGTAAATGTATCACATGTGCAAAACTAGAAGATGAGTATCACTTTGTTATTGTGATGATGACAGGGTAAGGGTGAGGTTTGGTGCGCCCTTGAACCGGTTTAAACTCCTCGGTGTCCTTTTTCCGCTGGCCGTTCCAAGGCGGCACCCCTGTTGTCAACCCTTATATGTTTGTGATATGCTTTTTTTACTGAATGTGTTTGTGATGTACTTTTTGAATCACCTTTGCTTTGCAATATTTGTTGGAGTGACTGTTTTCTGTGAATGTTACTCTTCCTGTTGGACTTATAACCGTTTCTTTCATTATATATTGACTTAAGAGAAACATACATAAATAAGTAGTATTGGAAAATACCATGTATATGTTTAAATATTTGGAACTTATAAATAGTGAAAATCAGAAAATTATAAAAAAAAATCTGAGTGTCTTTGTTTTTAAAGTCTTTGAGATAAGAAGGCTGCATGTGTTAGATAATAGTAATTAGTGTACAAAACACATTTTATTATTAAAATATATGAAACTTACTCTTTAATATTAAGACCAGTTAACTTAAAGTTGTTTTGGTTTTGTTCTGTTTTTAACAAAGATTTCAAATGTTATTAAAGTGTATTTAATGTTTTCTATAAAAGGTGAAATAAAGTTATTTAGGATTTAAATGACTGTCATCTTCTCCGCATATATTATGGGATTAAAAACTGTTTAAAATGTATTAATTATAACAATAGCATACATGAATGAAAATATTTCTTGAATTGTTACTTTCGAAAGCTGTATAATTATATATTGTGTTTTTGCATAAGTAAACATAACTATTGCATGTACCTTTTGTCAACGTGTATATATACATGGATATAGAGTATGTAGATCTATGATATATATTTGTATCCTCATGGGTCTTATGACCTTTTGGAATTTTGGTGAATAAAAAAATAAAAATAAAAATAAAGATATGATATGTTAAGTTGGCGTTGGAACGCCAAAAGAACATAAACTCAATTAATAATCTTCAATTATTTGAAGAGAGGTCTAATTCAATTGAAGAGAGGTCTTATTCAATTGACGAGAGGTACAATTCAGGATAACTAAACCTCTCTTTAATTGAATTAGACCTCTCTTCAATGGAATTAGACCTCTCTTCAAATAAATTGAACCACTCTTCAATGAATTACAACTCGGACGAAAATGACGTAATATAGGGCCCTGATTAGACCACTTTTCAAATAATTGAGTTTATGTTAATTTGGCGTTCCACAGAAGCCGGCCAACGTTACAGTTGTAAGATCGATACTTTGAACGAGCTTCTTACTCCATGATGCTTCTAGCGGCGTGTGTTCTATTTTCATATGTCAGTTTTGTTTTGTTAGCTATTGTATAATCCTCAAACATATTAGTTTAAACTGATTTATTTAACATCGATGGTAATGAAAGCTCTATGAACTTATTTTAATCACTCTCGATGAACCAGTACTTTAAGCAAATGCAGATAAAATGTCTTGCTCAGGAACACAACAACACATACAGTCATTGCGGGGATTGAAACCACGACTTTTCAATCATGGATCCAACGCTTTACCACTAGACCACAAGCGCTCCACAAATACGCTCTACATTACATATTTTGAATTTACTGCTAGATATAATATGCTGTTATGTTGTTTTGTCTGTGTTTTTTTCTCGTTTGGCTCTTTTTGGTAGTTTATATTCCTTTTTGGTCCTAAGTATGTCCGAGTTATTTCCCTTACCGGAAATATTGCCATAGTGACAACTCTTTTGGCAAAAATAATGATATTTACATAGAAATTAGTCAAATTGAACAATTCAGTAAAACGTAGCAAATAATGAGTGTTGCAGCAAGGTAAGTAAATATCAGTTGCATGCATCTAAATAAATAATGACGCTATGTTTTTATACGGAAATAAAGAAATCTGCTTTAAAAAGTGGTTCATTCAAAAAAATATGTGTAAAGATGTGGGTGGGGTATATTGTGGAATTTTTTATTTGTTTGTATGATGTTTTACGTCATTTTCAACAGATGTCAGGTTATCGGTCGATTATTTTGTGGTGGAGGCAAACCACCCACTTTTCGTGGGTAGAACCAGTACTGTACACCTCCCGCCATCCGTAAGAAATTATCGACACTTCCTCACAAGTCGAACTCATAGTGGAATTCGAACCCGCAGATGTGAGAGGTGAAAAGGTTTACAATGCAACATCCTTGCCCATCCTTGGCCATGGTGGTGCGGTATATTGTGGTAATTTGATGTTTAAATACACCTGAGATTTTACTCATTCTCTTCATAGTCCAAACATTACTGTTTAAAGACCCCATAGAAAACACAAACGCCCAATGGATACCAGTAAACATACTTTTTTATGAAGCCAAACATGTCGGATCTGCTATTAGTAACGTTATCCTCAAGTATCCTGTTCTTGTTGTACCTATAATCTCGAGGCAATTTCTATTTTGCATAGTTTTTCTAGACTATGAAAGGCATTGATAGACGATCAGCTGGTTTTTACAATCGTGACAATCAAAAGGTTGATTAGCTATTTGACGAGCTAAAAATGAAGTGAAATTCAGAATAAAGCTAACTTAATATTTATGCAAGTCATACATACCTATTTTATTAATTGTTCACGAAGTCAATATATATTAAACGTCCTACTTGCAGACGGTCAACTGAATGTTTCTAAAAATAGAACAGTCAGTGCTTGCTGAAGAGCTCCTTGATAAAAAAATCTTTGGAAGTCAATTTGGGTCATATAAGTTACCAGAAATTAGTTAAAATATCAAACAAATAGGAATACCGGTATATATTGTTTAAAAACATCACTGAATATAAAAAATAACCCATGGAATCTAGGTTAGGTCTTCATTTTTTTCGTTTAACGGCATATAATTAATGGTTTAAAGACAAAAGAAACTTTCACTTGGTAAGTATTGCCTGGATTTTTGCATTTAATATATATCGATATACATTTGTGTAAGATATTTTTATAGAATGAGGTATTTTGAACTATCAAACATTTGATTCATCATGTACAGAAAACAGTTTTGTTTTGACATTCCAAAAAATATTGACGAGACAGTATAATTATATTTGTGTCCCGTATTAGACACCTTAGTGGAAAAAATAGAGTTGTGACATCATTAGCCTCTTTTTCAAAACTACCTAGAGTACTGGAGTAATTTTTTTAACTAATCTAATTTTGACTGACAAATTATTGAAAAGATTTGAACTTTATTGGTAACTTTGCTGTTTTGATGCAACTGAATTGGATTATCGCTTGAGGAAAATTGAGACATGTAAGACACGTGTTTGTGTTCATTTTGTATTGGCGATTGCTTAGACTATATTACAATAAATATCAATAAGAAAAATGGGTGCATATACTATATATAGAGAATATAGAGAATATTAAGTCAGTGCCTTTTACTATCAAGTTTATTACTGCCGAGCCATTCTTCGTTTTCCTACCTATCAAGGATGCCTTTGTTTGTTTCATGGCGTCAGATAACGTTACGTATACATGACGTCAGATAACGTTACATACAACAAAAAAAGAAGTGATTCCGCATTGATTTGCTTTATTGGTCAGTGCCTAATAAAGCAAAATGTATTAGTTCACCCCTTTATTAGGCAGAAAAGTGCATATCTGCATGATAAATATGGTTATGAAACAACAATATATTTCGAATCTATTGATTTTTGGTTTATCTAGAGCTTGATAGTTCAATGCGTAGCGATTCAACACAGTGTTTTTTTTAAAAGTAATTTGGGGCCAAAGTTCGGCCCCATTCCCCTCCTCAAAAAGTATGTTTTTTTCCCCTTTTTTTTAAACTTTTAAATGTTGTTTCTTAGTTGAACATCCATCAAACATGTTCTTGATGTGAATTTAATATTAAATGAAAGACTGAGACTAAATACATATATACTTAATACATATAAAAGATACTATCTTTCTTCTTTATTTTAACATTGTCAAAATTCCCCCTTTTTCCAATTCACGTTGATTTTTCCCCCTCTAAAGGGCGCCAGCCCCCTTCCCTCATAAGTAAAAAAAAACACTGCAACAAAAAAACGGGTTGTGGCGAAATGTTCGAGAGCTGCAACAAAAAACAAACATATTTTTAAATTTATTTTAGTTCAGTGACATCTGGTGGAGAAAACCAGTCCGTGCCCGATGTTGTATTACCTCAAGCATCCACAGAAGCTCTCAACTTCCTTGAAAGTTTGGGTAAGTTTGGTCTTCTCTATTACTAATTAATGTAAATGTAAGCTAGAAGGACAGATGTAAAGAAACAGTCTTCACTGACTTCATACATGTGATATCTCACTCTGTGAGACCAAAACTCACAGAATTTCGTCTCTTCAGAAGTAACAAATTTGCGAAAGATTTGGACATCTTACTGAAAAATTGTGAATTGAAAAAAAAAAAAAAGCTATTCAATGACATGTTCCTACTTTATTTCATCATCAAAATTCAAATGCATTAAAAAAAGCTTAAATATTTGAAAATATTTTATAAAACCTCAATTATACCTTATTTTTTATAGAACCTCACAGATTTTGGACAAATTTTCCTTAAAATATTCTTAAATCTCCCAGATTGTGGTTTCAAAAGTATCACATGTATCAACACAGATTTTATCCACATAATTAAGACATAATCTGTAAGTCAGACTGTCTGATGCATTTAGAAAAGCTAAATATTAACACTTCACCCACTAAAGGACGGCTATAATAGCCTTTGCGTCCATTGTAAATCCAGATCAGCCCGATTTATTGTGAATTGAAACATTTTTTAAAGGCTATTAGATGACATGTTCCTACTTTAACTCGCAGACTGATCAAGGTTTACTCGCAGGCCGATCTGGATTTACAATGTCTGGCTGCTGATCAGACATTTCCCCTCAGAACACCCATTTTTCACATAAATGGAATGGTCTTGATTCAAAGACAGAACAGTCCATTATATATATATATATATGTAGCGGGTTAAGAGTTATCTATTTTGCCTCACAGAATCAGTTTTAATATACATGTACATAGGTAAGATTTTTAAGCTCAGTGACAATGTTCACATAAAGTCAGGAGCAGATACAAGATTTGAGAATAGTGGGAGCACAACTTTAAAAAAAAGTTTTAAACTAAAAAATAACTAACTTTTTACGTATGAATTAAAAAAAAAAGAAGATTTTAGTGGGGACAAATGCCAGCTGCACCTCCCACTCCCACCTTGGATTTGCCCCTGATCTGTAAGAAATTGACGTATCGAAGATATACACATGTAAATTACATTCTTTTTTTTTTATATATAAATGGACTTAATTGCTTTGATTGTCACAAAGAATATATATATGTTTTAGAAGTATTATGTATACTTTGTAGAGGTATATATAATTATATTAAAGATTTATCTTGAAACTTCAGTGCCAGAAGATGATTTCAAATATCTGATGTTTGAGGACAGCCTGGCTACGACCTCTGACACGGGGAAGGAGTTGGGAGAATTTGCTGTCACAATAGAACCGGCCAAATACAAGGGCATAGAGTGTTACCTCGTGCATGCCAACAGTCATGGAGCCATTGATGGTGTGCCGTGTGGAACATCTATCACAGCCTACGTGGGAAACAATCTGGAGACCTTGGAACAGCAACATCATGAATATGTTAAAGTAAGAATTCTTCATTATGACTGTGTTATGATTTATGGGAATGGTGGAACAAGATATTCTTCTCAGTTGGTTAAAAAAACATATTCAGAAGAAGCGTAAGACAGACTCTTTGATTTGCTTTGTTTATGTGGCTTGAAATTACATAAAACTGTGTTTGCCATTGCAGTGAAGTTGTGACGCCATTCCCTGAAAATGTCAACACCATATCTATTACTATGAACAAATAGCTTTGTAAAAACTAGCACCATTCAATGATTGCTTAAACAAATATATTGGAAACACAATGTCAACAGTAATGTTGTTAACTTCTGAGTTTGACTTGAAAACACTGTCACTCAAAAAGGTCAAAGACTCTGATATAAAACCAAGTTTACGTTGAGCTTGAGAGATGTCAAAAGATGGGCATTAAATGCAGGCATGCTGATGAAGATTCTATAGATGTCATGCTTTCTTATGTTTTGTTTCAGCAATGGTCTTTTTTTAGTTCTACTGATCGAAGATCAGCAGAGCTCATGCCGTGGTGCGGCGTCCGTCTGTCCGTCACACTGTCTGTAAACTCATTTTTAATGTGGTGACTACTCCTCTGAAACTACTAGATGGATTTTCTTGAACTTCACAGGAATGTTGTCCTTGATATCTATATGGTCCTATTATTTGGGGCACTTGTTTCAGCCTCTTTTTTTCCGGACTTTTAAGACAAAATTCAACTAGTACCTAAATAAGATGTATATCAATGAAACAGACAATTTTAATGGTAAATAAAAATACCTTAATTTTTGAAAGGGCGTTTCAATTGCAAAATTCCGCTGCATTCAAAAATGGTTTTAATATGTTGGATAAATATAAATTAGGACACTTTGAAGTTTTTAAAGCACAATATTAAAGCAAACTGAAGTTCCTGGAGAGCAACAAGGAGTTTACATAGAAAAGCCCCACCAAAAAAGTATTTTGGCTGTAAAATATTTATTTTCAAGCTGATTTTCAAAACTAAGGTATTTTTATTTACCACTAACAACTCCAGTTCTAATAATGTATAATTTGTGTATGTGTTATTAAAACTGCTCATGTTATTGCTGATAAACATTAGGCTAAAACAAGCACCCCGAAAAATAAGTGAAAATCAAAGTTGACCTGAAATTCAAGATGGATGCCACTGCTAAAAATTGACTTTTAAAATGCAATTTTGTGACAACTACTTCTCAAAAAATATTTGTGGTATTGATTGAAAACCTTCGCCAAATTCATGGAAGGTTAATAATTTTACTAACTGGGCTGCCCCTCTTAACCCTTAAACCGCTAAGCACGACTAAAATAGCCTTTGCGTCCATTGTAAACCAAGATCAGTCTGCGAGTAACTCTCAAGCAGATTAGGGTTTACAATGTCCAGCTGCTGATCAGTCATTTCCCCCAAAACACCCCTTTGTCACATAAATAGAATGGTCTTAATTCAAAGAAAGAAGAGTCCATTATATATACTGAAAGGAAAAAGAAATGCGACACAGGAAGTTCCGCTATATATTGTAAGTACAATATGCTGCTGTTAATCGAATGGTACCTGGCTACGTAATATCTTACCTTTCGGAAAAAAGACTAAAATAACACTGCAAATAGTATTCCTGCAAAGCATGTGAGCAAACTTAGGATGCAAAATTTGCAAACTCTTTACGTTAAATACAATACTGAACTGGCTCAATTTTTCAAAGAGGACCTTCAACATTTATGACTTTATTGTTACAACGTGTACTGTGATTAAAACGTCTACAACATCACATTGTGTCCTTTCTCTAACTAACTGCAACTTTTTTTTTACAAAACATCTTGGGATTTCCTTGGAATATATATGGAATTAAGTGTGCAGTATATACAATATATAGCAGAAATTCCCGTGTCGTGTTTCTTTTTCCGTTTAGTATATATGTAGCGGGTTAAGGGTTAGAATAGTGTCTTCAGTTCAATTTAAAATGACGAACATGACCATAATCATGTAGTTATATAAATTTTCAAATAATCAAAATGACAAAAGATATATTGGAAAGTGTTGTTTGGAAAGTGTTGTTATTATTGTTATTTTGTTTTTAACGAGAAACCAACTGTTTACTTCCAGCTTGAGAACTGCCCTCTAGATAGAAAGACATTTATAGTGAGACAAGAAGGTGAATTTGTCATCAACAAAGTCATCACACAGGGAGAAGTAAGTTTGAACACTGCAATGTATTGCAGTTATATCTACCAACTCTTCCACCAGGGGATTTTTTTTTGATTTTTTTTTTTCAGAAGATGAATAAAATTAATAAAGCTTGCTTTAAAGGGGTTGATGCACTATTTTCAAACACTATTTATTTAATAGGGCTCTGAAAAACTTGAAAATAGCTGAAGAATTATCAAAATGCCATGAAAGATAAAGAAGATATGACCGATTGAAAATATGCAAAGAACATAAATGAAGGCGGCCATCTTTGAACGATGACATCATCGTGAACGATGACATCATCGTGCCATTTTACCATATATGGCATATTGACAAAATACATTTTAAAGCAAAGAAAATCACTACAAATTTATTAAAAAAAAAATATACAGATGTAAAATGTATAAATTGTATGGCTATTTTTCATTTGCAGTGATTTCCTTTGCTTTAAAGGCATTTTGTCAATATGCCATATATGGTAAAAAAGGCGCGATGACATCGTTCCAAGATGACCACCTCCATTTATGTTTCCTTGCAACTTTTCAATAGGTCATATCTTCTTTGCTTTTCATGACATTTTGATAATTCTTTCAGCTTTTTTCAAGTTTTTCTGTCACAAGTTTGCACGTATTGATGCAGCAGTATGCCCCACATTGAATGAAGGAGGGAAATGTAATATACCCTTATTTAGCAGCTTGTCTAAGTACAACAACCATCTGTTCCCTTTGTCTGTATGGACTAACAGAGATAAGAGAGTTTATTTATAATGAAAGTTTGGATCCCCTTTAAGTTTTAAGTATTCCAACACCATTTACCATAAAGCAATATTAAATTTCGGAAATGTAGGAAAATCTATGGTGATTGCTATGTTAATTTCAATGCTAGTTTATTCTAAGATGGATTTTATTCCAGGATATTCAAAGATCAGCAAAAACAATGAACGCTGACACAATGAAGGGCTTTATCTCGGAAGGTAAGCTAAATTTGAAAATTTAAATCACAACTTACAGATTTTGCAAAACTTACTTGTCTATTTTAGTAAGGCTTTTAACCTAAAG
Source organism: Cyrtodaria siliqua (assembly GCA_037043455.1). Taxonomy (NCBI): domain Eukaryota; kingdom Metazoa; phylum Mollusca; class Bivalvia; order Adapedonta; family Hiatellidae; genus Cyrtodaria; species Cyrtodaria siliqua. The sequence continues at coordinate 24,418 of JAWPHD010009538.1, forward strand.
TAATAGATATAGTCTCATTGAGTTGGTTGATTTAAACATTGAGATGAGCGTAGAATGTCCATTTCAGCTGTCTGCCTTACTCTAACTTCCAATAACTGGTAGAGTACACCATTTTTAGCTCAACTATTCGAAGAATAGTGAGATGAGCTATCCTACTCACCACGGTGTCGGCGTCCCCAGCTTCACCTTAAAGTTTTTGTGCAATAGATTAATAACTTCAAAACTACTCGAGCTATTGCATTAAAACTTTATACTAATGTTTCCCTTCAAATTTTGCACCTTATCCAACAATCCCCATAGCCCTTCCCTTCCTTGCATTTTGACAAAGTTATGGCCCTTTGATTGTCATGTCATTACCTTAAAGTTTTTGTGCAATAGATTTGTAACTTCAAAACTACTCAGGTTATAACATTAAAATGTTAAACTAATGTTTTACATCCAATTCTGTACCTTGTCCAACAATCCCCATCACCTTTTTGAGGGTCAAACTTTACAAATAATTTGATATTTTTAGCTCGACTGTTCGAATGATCTTATGGTGTCTATAGGTCAAAGTTCATGGTCACAAATTGCATTTATGTGTTGATAGGCTCTTAGCATCAGGTTAATGTTTACGTCCGCATTTCCTAACATGTAAATAACTTCAACATTTTTCATCTAATCATCATCAGACTTACATACTTTATTATAAATGGGACGATGATCGTATGTATTGAGTTCAAGATCATTGGATGAAAGGTCAGGGTCACAAAGGGGTCAAAGTTCAAATGCATTTACATATACTTTTACAGTATTTTCTTCAAATTTTCAACTTATAAAATTTGCATTATGTATCCTTTGAAAGGGTTATTAGGAAAAATTCATCACAGAAAAATTGTGGCCCTTGATTTAATGAAAATTCCAATGTTTTCCTTCTTGACACATCCAGTTCGCCCCTTTTCCTTTCTGATGGTATGCCGGGTGTATCATTTCTTGTTCTCTGAAATTCGAATAGTCGAACTGCGCTGTCCTCTGACAGGTCTTGTTTCCGACAGGTGTTATTTTCAATTAAACACACCTGTGCAAATACAAAGGGAGTTTCAGTGACCATGCTACAATTTAAGGTGGCATTTATGCATTTCCTCCATTTTTAAGGGAGGACACAAGCATATTTTTGAATATCAACACCTCTGATGCATGATGCTAAATGACTGAAAAAAAAACAATGATAACAGATAACTGTGTGTAATCATGTATGAAAAGCTTACATCAAAAGTAGAAATTACAATTATTCAGTCAAAAGTATATTCATTTTCACATCAGATCGCTGTTTCTTTTGACAAAGTATGAATAATTAGCAACACTTAGCAAACATATATTTTAAACTTACCATTCTGATTTTAATGTCAATACCAATATAATTTCAGGGTCCAACTTATTGTTACACAGAATGCTGATAGAGAAAGGGGTACCAGCCAACTTCCAGCTGATATCCTTCGATTCAGATACAAACTTGTGCCCAGCCATATATGTGAGTCATACGGCAGTATATTGTATTAAGCTATGTGCATGTGTTATTGAATTAACAATTTTAAAAAGCGCTGATGTTTGCTAATGTAGTGATTTATTTTTGTTTCACCTGCATAGCAAGCATTAGTATGATAAGAATCTTTCATGTTTATCCGGTGAAGATCAAAAATTCCAACACCAGGTATTACTGATTTTAACAGAAATGAGGCTCTGCAGTTATACCGAGATATATATAAAATCGAGAGTTGGAATTTCCCCATATGAACTGATTCTTGTATACAATTAATTTGTTGTACATGTATGTTGAAATGTTAACTATCTACATTTTGTATTTTTATTTACACAGTGACATCCTGCAACTTTAAGCAAAATGTTTCCTATCACATTAAGCAAACTCTTCTATCTGACTATTGAGCGTGATTAGTGTAATGTGTAAATTGGGAGTTTGTTATGAGTTTATAAAAATATCTGCACAAAAATGTATTAATCTGCCACACATGTGCCATGATCATAACAATCCGACGTATAAACAAAACCTTGTTTTTGTAATAGGACCAAAGATAAGGAAACCTTTTTTTGTGTCGTCTGCATGGCATGGCATAACTTTAAAGTATTTTACGTACGTTCATAAAACTTCACACACATTTTCATTTTACCTCATTAAATGTACACATGTCCAGTAACTCTGACTTTCATTTGCACAGAATTATGCCCCTTTTCATACAACCTAACCAAGCTTATAACTGGCTGAAATAAGTACAAGGCAGATGTCACAGATGTTCCCTTCTAACTTATAAACAGAAGAAAAAAATCCAAAATTGGAAGAAATAAAACACAAATAAATATAAATAAACATGTTCTATTGTAGAGAAGACTAGAAGAAAGAACACAGACGGTAGAAAAAACTGAACTTAAGGTGTTTGGTATTGAGAGAACAATCAACTCCTCTGTGGATCTTCCCACAACTTGGCAGTCATACTTCATGCAGGACGGGTAAGTCATGAAAGCAGACTGTCAGTGCTTTTTGTCTTGCCTTTTCGAAGGAAAAAGCGAGACATAATGATCACTTTTCCGGCGGCAACCAAGGCGAATTAAGGCAAAGACGCCTGTCAACACTTGGTTAAAGTTTTTTGGAAGGTATATATCTCCAATACCGTCGAAGATATTGCTTTGAAACTTTGTATGAACATTTACTGGGGTAACCCCGTTACACTAAGTCACACCCCACCCCACCAATGACCTTGACTTTGAAGACAACAAAACTTAGTCAAATTTTCTTGGTTAAAGTTTTTTGGAAGGTATATATCTTCAATACCGTCAAGGGTATTGCTTTGAAACTTTGTATGAACATTCACTGAGGTAACCCCTTACCCTTTCATTAAACCCCACCCCACCAATGACCTTGACTTTAAAGACAACAGAACTTAGTCAAATCTTTCTGGTTACACTTTTTTGGAAGGCATATATCTCCAATACTGTGAAAGGTATTGCTTTGAAACTTTGAACATTCATTAGGGTAACCCTTTACCCTTTTGCTAGACCCCACCTTACCAATGACCTTGACTTTATAGACAAAAAAACTGTGAGCATTGAAATTTACCTTGTATTTAAAATGTACTCAATTCTGTTTTATATACTTTATTTCAAATTGTGTCCTTTACTTTATTGTTTTTTCCTTGTTTATTTATTTATTTTTTATTGCACTAAATAGAAGAAAAAAAAAAGATAAATATAATATATAGCCTACGATCCCAACATTTTTTGTATGGTGTCTTATGTCATTTTCAACACATGTAAGGTTATATATGACGGTCGATTTTTTCTGGTAGAGGCAAACCACCCGCTTTTCCTGGGTAGAACCAGTACTGTACACCTCCTGCCATCCATAAGAATAGACACGATCCCAACAGACCTAACCTCGTTGTGAATGAACAAAAACCCAGAAGGCGAGACAGCCCGTGGCGGTGGCCTTGTTTAAAAAAAAGAATATCTTTTTTTTTTTAATAATCATTTTCAATGTGTAAGAAACGTTCAGGATTATTAGCCACGTATCATTAATGTCTGCATATCTGTTAGACCAAACCTCCCTTATTTGCCAGTCGTAAGAAATTAGCAGATACTGGTATATGATATAGTGTTATTTAATTAGGACATCCTTAGTAAAAAGTTAAGTTGGTACGTAGATAAGTGGGCAAATTTGTTTTTTTGAAGATGCTATTTTTTTTTATTCTAATGATAGTAAAACAAAATTAAGATCCAAAATTGCTATAAAAAGTTTTGGGTAGGGCCCTTTTTATGTCTCCTGCTTAGCATGCCAGACACTTAGGGATCACTTTGTCCATTGTCGTCGTCCAACGTCCATCCATCACACCTGCAACCTAACCTTAGCTTGAAAAGTATATGACCTATGTTCATGGAACTTCACATACATCTTCGTCTTAACCAAAGGAAATTTGTTACACATGTCCCATAACTTTGACTTTGATTTTGGCAGAGTTATGCCCCTTTTCATAAAACCTTTTTAACCTGTAACCTAACCTAGCTCCTATGGTCGTGAAACTGTATATTGTTCTTCCATATTAATTACCCTATGCAGACCCCTTTTCATAAATTTTAACAAATTAAAAAAAAAAAGCTCAATAATTCATGAAGGTTTACATCCATGTCTTCAAACTTTATAGTTAGATTGTCCTTTCTGAAATACGCACATGGCAGGCGACACAAGTGTTTCGTGGAACACCCTTCTAGTTGGTGGGTATGTAGAGAAACAGCAAACCAAACAGTTTTTATGTCATCATTGTATTCCTTTCTATTTCCATCATCTGACCCTCCCAACTCCAGGATGGGTCACCAGAAATCAAGAAACTATCATAATAATACGTTACGGTCCACCAACTTATCCATCATAAATAAGAAGGTAAATTAGTCTCATGATTATATGTTTATATTTCAGTCATCTTACTAACAGAGTCCAGGTTGGATCTCCAGTGACCATGAAACTTTCATATGTCCCACAGTTCATCATACGAGGTATGTAATCCAGAATGTATCCCCTGAAGGCCTAGCACCTATTTGTTACGTGTTGTATATCTGTCTGTAGGCACCTCTTTGAAATTTAAACAATTTATCTGCTCCAGAAAATCTCATTTGCAGCTTCCCTGCCTAGAGTTTGTTAGCATTCACATAACATACTGAATACTGTGCCACACTGGAGATGTCCTGTCTCTGTTGGAAGCATTCACATAACATACTGAATACTGTGCCACACTGGAGATGTCCTGTCTTGGTTGGAAGCATTCACATAACATACTGAATACTGTGCCACACTTGAGAAGTCCTGTCTCTGTTGGAAGCATTCACATAACATACTGAATACTGTGCCACACTGGAGATGTCCTGTCTCTGTTGGAAGCATTCTCATAACATACTGAATACTGTGCCATACTGGAGATGTCCTGCCTCTGTTGGAAGCATTCACATAACATATTGAATACTGTGCCATACTGGAGATGTCCTGTCTTGGTTGTAAGCATTCACATAACATACTGAATACTGTGCCATACTGGAGATGTCCTGTCTCTGTTGGAAGCATTCACATAACATACTGAATACTGTGCCACACTGGAGATGTCCTGTCTTGGTTTGAAACATTCTCATAACATATGAATACTGTGCCACACTGGAGATGTCCTGTCTCTGTTGGAAGCATTCACATAACATACTGAATACTGTGCCACACTGGAGATGTCCTGTCTTGTTTGGAAGCATTCACATAACATACTGAATACTGTGCCACACTGGAGATGTCCTGTCTTGGTTGGAAGCATTCACATAACATACTGAATACTGTGCCACACTGGAGATGTCCTGTCTCTGTTGGAAGCATTCACATAACATACCGAATACTGTGCCACACTGGAGATGTCCTGTCTCTGTTGGAAGCATTCACATAACATACTGAATACTGTGCCATACTGGAGATGTCCTGTCTTGGTTGTAAGCATTCACATAACATACTGAATACTTTGCCATACTGGAGATGTCCTGTCTCTGTTGGAAGCATTCACATAACATACTGAATACTGTGCCACACTGGAGATGTCCTGTCTTGGTTGGAAGCATTCTCATAACATACTGAATACTGTGCCACACTGGAGATGTCCTGTCTCTGTTGGAAGCATTCACATAACATACTGAATACTGTGCCATACTGGAGATGTCCTGTCTCTGTTGGAAGCATTCACATAACACTGAATACTGTGCCACACTGAAGATGTCCTGTCTCTGTTGGAAGTATTCACATAACATACTGAATACTGTGCCACACTGGAGATGTCCTGTCTTGTTTAGAAGCATTCACATAACATACTGAATACTGTGCCACACTGGAGATGTCCTGTCTCTGTTGGAAGCATTCACATAACATATGAATACTGTGCCATACTGGAGATGTCCTGTCTCTGTTGGAAGCATTCACATAACATACTGAATACTGTGCCACACTGGAGATGTCCTGTCTCTGTTGGAAGCATTCACATAACATACTGAATACTGTGCCACACTGGAGATGTCCTGTCTCTGTTGGAAGCATTCACATAACATACTGAATACTGTGCCACACTGGAGATGTCCTGTCTCTGTTGGAAGCATTCACATAACAGACTGAATACTGTGCCACACTGGAGATGTCCTGTCTCTGTTGGAAGCATTCACATAACATACTGAATACTGTGCCATACTGGAGATGTCATGTCTCTGTTGGAAGCATTCACATAACATACTGAATACTGTGCCACACTGGAGATGTCCTGTCTCTGTTGGAAGCATTCACATAACATACTGAATACTGTGCCATACTGGAGATGTCCTGTCTTGGTTGGAAGCATTCACATAACATACTGAATACTGTGCCACACTGGAGATGTCCTGTCTCTGTTGGAAGCATTCACATAACATACTGAATACTGTGCCACACTGGAGATGTCCTGTCTTTGTTGGAAGCATTCACATAACATACTGAATACTGTGCCACACTGGAGATGTCCTGTCTCTGTTGAAAGCATTCACATAACATACTGAATACTGTGCCACACTGGAGATGTCCTGTCTTGGTTGGAAGCATTCACATAACATATTGAATACTGTGCCACACTGGAGATGTCCTGTCTCTGTTGGAAGCATTCACATAACATACTGAATACTGTGCCACACTGGAGATGTCCTGTCTCTGTTGGAAGCATTCACATAACATACTGAATACTGTGCCACACTGGAGATGTCCTGTCTCTGTTGGAAGCATTCACATAACATACTGAATACTGTGCCACACTGGAGATGTCCTGTCTCTGTTGGAAGCATTCACATAACATACTGAATACTGTGCCATACTGGAGATGTCCTGTCTCTGTTGGAAGCATTCACATAACATACTGAATACTGTGCCACACTGGGGATGTCCTGTCTTGGTTGGAAGCATTCACATAACATACTGAATACTGTGCCATACTGGAGATGTCCTGTCTCTACTGGAAGCCATGAAAGATAATCTTATCTATAAATAGACCAGTACTCAACATCGACTCAAATGACCGAAGCATTGTGGTGTAGTGGCTAGAGCGTCTGCCTTGCATTCGGGAGGTCGTGGTTACGAGTCCCCTGACCGCGTCATACCAAAGACTTTAAAAATGGAGTAGTCACTTGTAACCCTTGCCTGAGTAGTGCTACAACTGATTGACCAGTGTCAGAATAATGAGACTGGGGGTATCATGTCTACTAGGGCGTGGTATTCCAGTGTGGCAGCTCTATAAAGAAACCATTGAGTTCGCTGCTTCAAGTAGACATATCATCACATCACACACAAAAACACACAGATAAAAGTCCAGACTCCTTTGTGCCTATAATCGTGGGGTAGGACGCCTGTCGTAAGCGGACAGACTATAATCCTTAGAAATACACACACACACACATCGACTCAAATGATAGAATCAAGTAATATGTTCAAGGGAATGTTGACATTTTTTTCAAAGAAGCACTCTTAATGAGAGTTTTGAAACACTTAAAAAATGATGTAAGAATTGTCAAAATTCATACATATGGTTTTATTTATTCTGAAATTTTTGTTAGACATTTAATTTATCTATGCCCAAGTTCTTCACCTTCCATCGTAAAATAAATGTAATACGTAGTTATCACTTTTATCACTAAAACTTTAATTATTATACTACTATTTCTAGTTACATGTATAATCACAATGTTTATTTCTTCTCTAGATGATGAGCCTCCTAAACCAACATTTGAAAAACAGCCACTCAAGTGGGAGGATGATGCGCAATTATACTCACAATTCCTCGACAGAAAGGTAAGCCTACATCTCCAGTAAACAACCACTCAAGTGGGGTGATGATTCGTAGTTATACTCACAATTCCTCGACAGAAATGTAAGCCTGCATCTCCAGTAAACAGCCACTCAAGTGAGGGAATGATGCGCAGTTATACTCACAATTCCTCGACAGAAAGGTGAGCCTGCACCTCCAGTAAACAACCACACAAGTGGGAGGATGATGCACAGTAATACTCACAATTCCTCGATAGAAAGGTAAGCCTACACCTCCAGTAAATTGCCACTCAAGTGGGAGAATGAAGCGCAGTTATACTCACAATTCCTTGACAGAAAGGTAAGCCTGCACCTCCAGTAAACAGCCACTCTCAAGTGGAAGGATGATGCGCAGTTATGCTCACAATTCCTCGACAGAAAGGTAAGCCTACATCTCCAGTAAACAGGCGCTCAAGTGGGGGGATGATGCGCAGTTATGCTCAAAATTCCTCGACAGAAAGGTAAGCCTACATCTCCAGTAAACAGGTGCTCAAGTGGGGGGATGATGCGCAGTTATGCTCACAATTCCTTGACAGAAAAGGAAGCCTGCATTATCAGTAAACAGGCGCTCAAGTGGGGGGATGATGCGCAGTTATGCTCAAAATTCCTCGACAGAAAGGTAAGTCTACATCTCCAGTAAACAGGTGCTCAAGTGGGGGGATGATGCGCAGTTATGCTCACAATTCCTCGACAGAAAGTTAAGCCTACATCTCCAGTAAACAGGTGCTCAAGTGGGGGGATGATGCGCAGTTATGCTCACAATTCCTTGACAGAAAGGTAAGCGTCCTTCTCCAGTAAACAGCCACTCAAGTGGGGGGATGATGCGCAGTTATACTCACAATTCCTCGGGGCCTAGTTTAGTGCATAATTATGTACATTGAAAATGCATCTGAAACACATTATGTTGTTTCTTGGCGTACTTGAATTGAAGCCCATTATTTTTGCAGATCGCCTCAAGTCCCTTTAAACCCATTTGGGCCTCATGGTATTGAATGACACACATTTCACACACCAGTTTTCAGATTTTATCATCTTCCAGGAGGAGTAAAAATACATTCTACCAGTCGCTTTGTCCTTTTCACCGTTGTTCTTTCGCTATGTATGTCCTCATTTGATGAAAGGACAGACTTCATAGAACATGCGTTTTGTTTATTGAAAATGTCCAACCCTGTTCAGGTCGATATCCGTATCCGGAATGGTAAAGACGCTGCATTTAAAACCTTCTTGCCTGTTCGAATCCCACTGGGAGCTCAACTTGTAAGTTTGAAAGTGTCGTTTCTTAAGTATGGCAGAGATATACAGTGCTGATTTTACCCAGGAAAAAGTGATTGGTCTGCCTCCACCACAAAAAAAGGTTCCATAAACAAGAGTTTGCAGCAGGTCCCTTCCTTAACTTATTTTATATGGTCAAGGGACTGTAAACCTTATCATTTCTCTTGTCCACTTTCAGGAGGAGCTGAAGGCCGACCACGCCAAGTACATGCGACATCATCCAGAACTAAAGGCCCTCCTCGCAGACTTCATGCAGTTCTTGTTGCTACGGAAACCCGAAGACGTAATTGCATTTTCTGCTGACTATTTTGCATCTTTCTCGACGACGATGCCCTCTCCCAGTCCTTACCTGGCATCTAATACCCAGACACCGTTTCCTAATAGTCGAACTAACTCAAAGATAGAACAGCTAAGAGCACCAACAAGATGAAAACATTCTATATATCTGCCCCTCACACACACACACTTCTTTTATATGGATTAAACGTCTTGCAGTATTTATTTTTGTAACATCTAAGCCACTTCTGTGGAGTATTTATGGGAATAATGAGCTTGTGTTATGTGAATACGATTATCAGTATTGCCTTTAAATAACTTCAGAGTTTATAAGTCAACTAAGTCAACTATAATTTGAATGCTTTGAGGTTAATGACGATGTATATGAAGGGAAATCAATAATAAAAAAAATACTGTTATGTAGTAGATACACCTGAACATAAAATAATTTTGATATTTACCCCAAAATAAACATGTTACTCTGATCATGAACTGGGAATAAAAAGAGTGTGTTATAGCATCCCAGACATATTGTGGAACAGAATGACTGTATTAGTGTACCAGATATATTGTTGAACCATTTTTATCAGGATTTATCACATAACTTACAGCCTGGGAGTGTTATAACACTAATTAGATAATCCAGTTGTTGTATACTTGACGTTATCGACGTCACATTAATGTCCTTTTTCTGACAGTGTGTGACAAGTCATGTGGTAAATAGAATCTCACATTCATGCTAGTTTATTATTGAAGTTGAATAAACTTGTTGAATTGTTTTATATAAAGCTTGGCAAGTCATCGCATCATGTCATTTTTGCCTGTGACCAACTAGTTTAATTAATTCAGTAGTAAATGAGCTCTCGAGTGAGTGCAGGGTCGTCTGTGTATGGGATATTCAAACTTGTTATGTCTCTATACCTCCAACAGGAGGGAGAACTAGGAGTATTAGCTGTGGATGACGTATGGAACGTGTGTATTTATCTTAGATGTTTTGTTATTAGGTATATTTTAAGGGGTGCGTCTCCGTGGCCAGGATAGTAAAGACGCTGCATCTAATATTGTCTCGCCTTTCACCGCTGCAGTTCGAATCCCACTGTCAAGTGAGAAAGTGTGAATTCTTACAGATGGCGGGAGGTCTACAGTATTGGTTCTTCCCAGGAAAAATGGGATGGTCTGCTACAACCACAAACAATTGACACTCATATAGGGCCTAACATGTGCTAAAAATGATGTTAAAGACCATTTAAATCACATATTTTAAGGGCTGAATGTGAAATTACTTGTTCTTTATTTATATATAGTTACACTAGTGATGCAGTCACCCCTCGATATGTTGATGCTACTCGAAATAAACCGTTTCAGGTCAAATGTCACAACTTATACATGCATGTTAAACCGATAATTTGGTTTACAAGCTATGAACTTAAATGACTGGAAATGAATCTACATAATTGTGCTTCAGTCATGTCAGTCGATTGGTTTCTTGTTAAAGAAACTAAACTACCATATAACGGAAAAATAACGCTGGAAAACCATTTATCAAAACTATCCAGGTGTTCAGGTCATATAATAATGTATATTTGTCGATTAAAAGTATAGGTTTATTCATGGGTCCTGAAAATACCCGTGATTGAATATGCATGAAAGGAATTATGAGTTGGTAACTCTTAATTTGACACTGTAGTTTTGGGGTTATATAGTTTGGATTCTCAAAATATGTAAGTTATAAATATACTTTGTTGTCAGTAGGTTTAGAAACGGTGTACATCTGTTTTAAAACTTGCATGTTGATAGCGGGACAGGGACTTTAAGTTGTGCGTACATTATGTACATGAATATCTATCCTCTCATATGTTTACATAGAAATATTGTGATTTACCTGTCTTTATGTCTGTGATAAGTATTTATGTTGAAACTGTTGAATGCCTGGTTATTATAGAAGTAAAAATGCTGACTTTTTAACAATTGTTCTGGTTGTTCTTTTTATCACCTAACACGATTAAATCTTTCATCTGTCATGTTTGTATTAAACCATGAAATAGAGAGCTTTTTAATTGACATGTATCATTAGGAAAAGAGCTGTCAGAGGACCGTGCACTCGATTTTCGTGTCCTTGATTAATTCTTGGGAAACTAAATTGAAAAGACACATAATTCTGCTTAATTGCATATTAAACAGTATTATGACATTTGTCTGTATGAGTTCTTTTCATGACAGTAGATACATATGTGAAATTTCATTGAACTCTAAATGGAATTCTGAGTTCAAATAGAAGTCAAAGTAAACTTAGAAAATGTATCCATGGGACACGAATGCCCCGCTAAAGGGTCATCGGTTGCTTACAAAATGGAGTAACGAAATGTTAAGTGTAATATTAAAAGGCAAGTTATATTCTGCTTATGTAGATGCATGTGCATGTTTTTATATGGGCTTTAAAAAGCTTAATTACTGTAAAAAAAATTCACTGTGTGCAATGTAACGGGTATAAACATTCCTTCACAGTCATATAACTGGAATCCTGTGTTTTCTCATTGTTAATTTTTTTAATATAAACCAAGTTGTTTCTCACCATGTGTAACAAAAACTGGAATCAGCATTTTTTGAGTTCCTGTGAGGAAACCGGTATATTTCCCCATCATAGGTGTGTGAGGGTAGGGGAACCATCCCCCACTCACACCGTACAGCTTACCTCCAAACTTTGATGTAGGTTTTTTCATCATTTTGCGGGCCATCACAATTTGGGTTCCACCGGAGGCCAGAAGTTATAGAAGACAATTTTTTTTCTAGTTCAGTGAGTGAGTGCTTTACCAAGTAACCACTGGAAACAGTCTATTAAATCATTTTAGAATTATTTATTTTTAGAATTTTGTGATTCTTGGTTTCAAGAAACTCATTACTCAATGAGTGATACAAACAGTCTTAATCTGTTTCTCCCAACAAGTAAAAGGCTCATTCAGTTCTGAGAACACACTGAGTTGCATCATAATAGCATGACTTGATGTCACAATAGCATGACATGATGTCATAATACCAGGGTGTGATGTCATAGTACCATAAAGTGATGTCATGATAGAAAATACCGAATGAAATTATGAATGAAGCATTCTGATTGGTTCAGTGATAAAAATTGGACCAATGAAACCAGATAATTTAAAGCTCATTACATTCTCAGAACACACAGGTTTTACTGGACATTGAGTAATGAGGTTCTTGAAACCCAGAAACACAAAAATCCAATAATAAAACAATTCTAAAATGATTTAATAGGTTGTTTGGAGTGAAATATTAATAATTACATACTTGAAAAATTAAAAATCCCAGCAAATTAAATGTAAATGAATAAAAATAATAAAATAGGTCAAGGTCACTGATATTGATCTGCTTTTGTGCAAGAAGATACTGATGTCATATGGATGTAATGGTGTATGAAGTTTGAAAGCTGTGTGGCTTTAGGTGTCTCAGTAATGGACATAATATAAAGCTTGAATGTAAAATGGTAATGTAAATGAACAAAGTTAAAAATTCCGGTCAATGTCATTGATACTGACCTGTTTTGAGGTAGGAACATGTTGATGTCATACATGAATGTAAAACTTTAATGTAAATTAACAAAGTGTAAAAAGTAGGCTAAGGTCATTTATACCTGCTTTGGGTAGGAACATATTGCTGCCATATAGATGTAAGTGTGTATGAAGTTTGAAAACTGTACGGCTTTTGGTATCTGAGAAATTGACTTAATAAAAAACTTGAATGTAAAAACAAGACATACGGACGTGACGTACGTCCGGACGGACAAAGGTAACACTGTATGCCCGCACCACTTTTGTGGCGGGGCATAAAAATGGGGTGGTCTGCCTCATCCACAAAAAAAAATCACTGTCATAATCACATTGCCTAAAATTTGCTAAAAATGCTGTAAAACACCATTCAAACAAACAACAAATGATAGAGCAATCTGTAAGGTCTCTTTTCTATGATTATTATACTTTTGAATGGAAGTTAAGATTCATTCCAAGTACCTGATTAAGGGTAATGGCGGATAATATACACCGTCAAAAAAGAAAAAGTTGTTTCCCTTAATGAGCTTGAGTCCTCAGAGGCAAAACAGAGCAATGCAAGGTGTTCAATGGGGAAACAAGACAAAAGTCGTCTTGTTAATTTCTTTTTTTTTTCTTTTTAATTTCTCATGAACGTCAAACATAGAACTTCTTCTCAAACCTAAAGTTATGACGTTTGAACACATTTATGAAGTAAAAGTTTACAGCAAATTCATAATGAGGTTGATCACGTACATTCGAGGCCACATTACTTAACTCAGTATATGTCTTTAACCCTGTGCTTTCATCGCAGTCTTCTTCGTCATAAAAAGCCTTTTTAGATAGGCAAGTTAACTGTTTAACTTAGCTGTCAAAAGGCTTCCAAAACCTCAGAGAAGGCTCATATTACTGGCAGAGGTGCATGTTCAAACATTGTAATATATTATTATGCAATACTTAACACTCAAGGTATTAGCACAGATATAAACTAATACAATTATTGGTGGTATTTAGCAATACCTGTATGACCCACTTTTTCATTTTAAATTGTAAAAGGTATTTATGAGTGTATAAGCTGATGTGGATTGTTTTAGTAGGACAATTGCCCTTGATAGTTCCATAAAAACATACGTGTGTTATACCACATGCCCCCGTTGGCAGAGGGACAAAGAAAATATCCAACAGGTGGTACCATTCCCCCAATGGAAATATGGAACCATGGTTTTGAATATGGTTTTGAATTGAATGGCGTTCTAGAAAGTGATGTTCATTTGCAGAAATCATCTTCATCTCCATGTAATCTTCTGATCCTCTTCATTCCACATGATTACCCAATATGAATTAATATGTTAAACCGACTGGAGGCAATCTGGAAGAATTAAATTGGGTTTTAATGTGCACCAACACAAGACAGGTTATGTTGCACCAACATAAGACAGGTTAAATGATGTTGTGCCAACAAGACAGGTTATGTTGCACCAACACATGACAGGTTAAATGTTGTGCCAACACAAGACAGGTTATGTTGCACCAACACAAGACAGGTTAAATGTTGTGCCAACACAAGACAGGTTATGTTGCACCAACACAAGACAGGTTAAATGTTGTGCCAACACAAGACAGGTTATGTTGCACAAACACAGGACAGGTTATGTTGTGCCAACATAAGACAGGTTATGTTGTGCCAACACAAGACAGGTTATGTTGTACCAACACAAGATGGGTTATGTTGCACCAACACATAACGGGTTATGTTGTACCAACACAAGACAGGTTATGTTGTGCCAACACAAGACGGGTTATGCTGCACCAACACAAGACGGGTTATGTTGTGCCAACACAAGACGGGTTATGTTGCACCAACACAGCCAACACAAGACAGGTTATGTTGCACCAACACAAAACAGGTTATGTTGTGCCTACACAAGACAGGTTATGTTGCACCAACACAAGTATTAGCACAGATATATACTAATACAATTATTGGTGGTATTTAGCAATACCTGTATGACCCACTTTTTCATTTTAAATTGTAAAAGGTATTTATGAGTGTATAAGCTGATGTTGCAACACAAGTAGGGTTATGTTGCACCAACACAAGACAGGTTATGCTGCACCAACACAAGACAGGTTATGTTGTGCCAACATAAGATGGGTTTTGTTGCACCAGCACAAGACATGTTATGTTGCACCAACACAAGACAGTTATGTTGCAACACAAGACAGGTTATGTTGTGCCAACACAAGACAGGTTATGTTGTGCCAACACAAGACAGGTTATGTTGCACCAACACAAGACAGGTTATGTTGTGCCAACACAAGACAGTTATGTTGCACCAATCCAAGACAGGTTATGTTGTGCCAACACAAGGCGGGTTATGTTGCACCAACACAAGATGGGTTATGTTGTGCCAACACAAGACAGGTTATGTTGTGCCAACACAAGACAGGTTAAGTTGTACCAACACAAGATGGGTTTTGTTGCACCAGCACAAGACAGGTTATGTTGCACCAACACAAGACAGTTATGTTGCAACACAAGATGGATTATGTTGCACCAACACAAGACAGGTTATGCTGCACCAACACAAGACAGGTTATATTGTGCCAACATAAGATGGGTTTTGTTGCACCAGCACAAGACAGGTTATGTTGCACCAACACAAGACAGTTATGTTGCAACACAAGACAGGTTATGTTGTGCCAACACAAGACAGGTTATGTTGTGCCAACACAAGACAGGTTATGTTGCACCAACACAAGACAGGTTATGTTGTGCCAACACAAGACAGTTATGTTGCACCAATCCAAGACAGGTTATGTTGTGCCAACACAAGGCGGGTTATGTTGCACCAACACAAGACGGGTTATGTTGTGCCAACACAAGACGGGTTATGTTGTGCAAACACAAGACGGGTTATATTGTGCCAACACAAGACGAGTTATGTTGCGCCAACACAAGACGGGTTATGTTACGCAAACACAAGACGGGTTATGTTGCGCCAAGGGTTATGCTGTGCCAACACAATACGGTTTATGCTGCACCAACACAAGACGGGTTATGCTGCACCAACACAAGGCAGGTTATGTTGTACCAACACAAGACGGGTTATGTTGCACCAACACAAGACAGGTTATGTTGTGCCAACACAAGACGGGTTATGTTGCACCAACACAAGACGGGTTATGTTGCACCAACACAAGACAGGTTATGTTGTGCAAACACACGACGGGTTATGTTGCACCAACACAAGACGGGTTATGTTGCACCAACACAAGACAGGTTATGTTGTGCCAACACAAGACAGGTTATGTTGCACCAACACAAGACGGGGTTATGTTGCACCAACACAAGACTGGTTATGTTGTGCCAACACAAGACGGGTTATGTTGCACCAACACAAGACGGGTTATGTTGCACCAACACAAGACGGGATGTGTTGCACCAACACAAGACGGGTTATGCTGCACCAACACAAGATGGGTTATGCTGCACCAACACAAGACGGGTTATGTTGTGCCAACACAAGACGGGTTATGTTGCACCAACACAGCCAACACAAGACAGGTTATGTTGCACCAACACAAAACAGGTTATGTTGTGCCAACACAAGACAGGTTATGTTGCACCAACACAAGTATTAGCACAGATATAAACTAATACAATTATTGGTGGTATTTAGCAATACCTGTAGGACCCACTTTTTCATTTTAAATTGTAAAAGGTATTTATGAGTGTATAAGCTGATGTGGATTGTTTGAGTAGGACAATTGCCCTTGATAGTTCAATAAAAACATAAGTGTGTTATACCACATGCCCCCGTTGGCAGAGGGACAAAGAAAATATCCAACAGGAGGTACCATTCCCCCAATGGAAATATGGAACCATGGTTTTGAATATGGTTTTGAATTGAATGGGGTTCTACAAAGTGATGTCCATTTACAGAAATCATCTTCAACTCCATGTAATCTTCTGATCCTCTTCATTCCACAAGATTACCCAATATGAATTAATATGTTAAACCGACTGGAGGTGATCTGGAAGAATTAAATTGGGTTTTAATGTGCACCAACACAAGACAGGTTATGTTGCACCAACATAAGACAGGTTAAATGATGTTGTGCCAACACAAGACAGGTTTTGTTGCACCAACACATGACAGGTTAAATGTTGTGCCAACACAAGACAGGTTATGTTGCACCAACACGAGACGGGTTATGTTGCACCAACACGAGACGGGTTATGTTGTGCCAACACAAGACGGGTTATGCTGTGCCAAAACACAAAACAGGTTATGTTGTGCCAACACAAGATGGGTTATGTTGCACCAACACAAGAGAGGTTATGTTGTACCAACACAAGACAGGTTATGCTGCACCAACACAAGACAGGTTATGTTGTGCCAACATAAGATGGGTTTTGTTGCACCAGCACAAGACAGGTTATGTTGCAACACAAGACAGGTTATGTTGTGCCAACACAAGACAGGTTATGTTGCACCAAAACAAGACAGGTTATGTTGCACCAACACAAGACAGGTTATATTGTGCCAACACAAGACAGTTATGTTGTGCCAACACAAGACGGGTTATGTTGCACCAACACAAGATGGGTTATGTTGTAACAACACAAGACGGTCTATGTTGTGCCAACACAAGACGGGTTATATTGTGCCAACACAAGACGGGTTATGTTGTGCCAACACAAGACGGGTTATGTTGCACCAACACAAGATGGGTTATGTTGTAACAACACAAGACGGGTTATGTTGTGCCAACACAAGACGGGTTATATTGTGCCAACACAAGATGGGTTATGTTGCGCAAACACAAGATGGGTTATGTTGCGCAAACACAAGACGGGTTATGTTGCGCCAAGGGTTATGCTGTGCCAACACAAGACGGTTTATGCTGCACCAACACAAGACGGGTTATGCTGCACCAACACAAGACGGGTTATGTTGTGCCAACACAAGACGGGTTATGTTGCACCAACACAGCCAACACAAGACAGGTTATGTTGTGCCAACACAAGACAGGTTATGTTGCACCAACACAAGACGGGTTATGTTGCACCAACACAAGACTGGTTATGTTGTGCCAACACAAGACGGGTTATGTTGCACCAACACAAGACGGGTTATGTTGCACCAACACAAGACGGGTTATGTTGCACCAACACAAACACAAGATGGGTAATGTTGCACCAACACAAGACGGATTATGTTGCGCCAACACAAGACCGGTTATGTTGTGCCAAGACAATACAGGTTATGTTGCGCCAACACTAGACAGGTTATGCTGCACCAACACAAGACAGGTTATGCTGCACCAACACAAGACAGGTTATGCTGCACCAACACAAGACAGGTTATGCTGCACCAACACAAGACAGATTATGTTGCACCAACACAAGACAGGTTATATTGCGCCAACACAAGCCAGGTTATGCTGCGCCAACACAAGACGGATTATGCTGCACAACACAACACAAGACGGATTATGCTGCACCAACACAATACGGGTTATGTTGCGCCAACACAAGATGGGTTATGTTGCGCCAACACAAGATGGGTTATGTTGCACCAACACAAGACGGGTTATGTTGCACCAACACAAGACGGGTTATGTTGTATCAACACAAGACGGGTTATGTTGCACCAACACAAGACAGATTATGCTCCACCAACACAAGACAGGTTATGTTGTGCCAACACAATTATGTTGTGCCAACACAAGATGGGTTATGTTGTGCCAACACAAGATGGGTTATGCACCAACACAAGATGGGTTATGTTGTAACAACACAAGACGGGTTATGTTGTGCCAACACAAGACGGGTTATATTGTGCCAACACAAGATAGGTTATGTTGCGCAAACACAAGATGGGTTATGTTGCGCAAACACAAGACGGGTTATGTTGCGCCAAGGGTTATGCTGTGCCAACACAAGACGGTTTATGCTGCACCAACACAAGACGGGTTATGCTGCACCAACACAAGACGGGTTATGTTGTGCCAACACAAGACGGGTTATGTTGCACCAACACAGCCAACACAAGACAGGTTATGTTGTGCCAACACAAGACAGGTTATGTTGCACCAACACAAGACGGGTTATGTTGCACCAACACAAGACTGGTTATGTTGTGCCAACACAAGACGGGTTATGTTGCACCAACACAAGACGGGTTATGTTGCACCAACACAAGACGGGTTATGTTGCACCAACACAAACACAAGATGGGTAATGTTGCACCAACACAAGACGGATTATGTTGCGCCAACACAAGACCGGTTATGTTGTGCCAAGACAATACAGGTTATGTTGCGCCAACACTAGACAGGTTATGCTGCACCAACACAAGACAGGTTATGCTGCACCAACACAAGACAGGTTATGCTGCACCAACACAAGACAGGTTATGCTGCACCAACACAAGACAGATTATGTTGCACCAACACAAGACAGGTTATATTGCGCCAACACAAGCCAGGTTATGCTGCGCCAACACAAGACGGATTATGCTGCACAACACAACACAAGACGGATTATGCTGCACCAACACAATACGGGTTATGTTGCGCCAACACAAGATGGGTTATGTTGCGCCAACACAAGATGGGTTATGTTGCACCAACACAAGACGGGTTATGTTGCACCAACACAAGACGGGTTATGTTGTATCAACACAAGACGGGTTATGTTGCACCAACACAAGACAGATTATGCTCCACCAACACAAGACAGGTTATGTTGTGCCAACACAATTATGTTGTGCCAACACAAGATGGGTTATGTTGTGCCAACACAAGATGGGTTATGCACCAACACAAGATGGGTTATGTTGTAACAACACAAGACGGGTTATGTTGTGCCAACACAAGACGGGTTATATTGTGCCAACACAAGATGGGTTATGTTGCGCAAACACAAGATGGGTTATGTTGCGCAAACACAAGACGGGTTATGTTGCGCCAAGGGTTATGCTGTGCCAACACAAGACGGTTTATGCTGCACCAACACAAGACGGGTTATGCTGCACCAACACAAGACGGGTTATGTTGTGCCAACACAAGACGGGTTATGTTGCACCAACACAGCCAACACAAGACAGGTTATGTTGTGCCAACACAAGACAGGTTATGTTGCACCAACACAAGACGGGTTATGTTGCACCAACACAAGACTGGTTATGTTGTGCCAACACAAGACGGGTTATGTTGCACCAACACAAGACGGGTTATGTTGCACCAACACAAGACGGGTTATGTTGCACCAACACAAACACAAGATGGGTAATGTTGCACCAACACAAGACGGATTATGTTGCGCCAACACAAGACCGGTTATGTTGCGCCAAGACAATACAGGTTATGTTGCGCCAACACTAGACAGGTTATGCTGCACCAACACAAGACAGGTTATGCTGCACCAACACAAGACAGGTTATGCTGCACCAACACAAGACAGGTTATGCTGCACCAACACAAGACAGATTATGTTGCACCAACACAAGACAGGTTATATTGCGCCAACACAAGCCAGGTTATGCTGCGCCAACACAAGACGGATTATGCTGCACAACACAACACAAGACGGATTATGCTGCACCAACACAATACGGGTTATGTTGCGCCAACACAAGATGGGTTATGTTGCGCCAACACAAGATGGGTTATGTTGCACCAACACAAGACGGGTTATGTTGCACCAACACAAGACGGGTTATGTTGTATCAACACAAGACGGGTTATGTTGCACCAACACAAGACAGATTATGCTCCACCAACACAAGACGGGTTATGTTGTATCAACACAAGACGGGTTATGTTGTGCCAACACAAGATGGGTTATGTTGTGCCAACACAAGATGGGTTATGTTGCACCAACACAAGACGGGTTATGTTGTATCAACACAAGACGGGTTATGTTGTGCCAACACAAGATGGGTTATGTTGTGCCAACACAAGATGGGTTATGTTGCACCAACACAAGACGGGTTATGTTGCACCAACACAAGACGGGTTATGTTGCACCAACACAAGACGGGTTATGTTGCACCAACACAAGACGGGTTATGTTGTATCAACACAAGACGGGTTATGTTGCACCAACACAATACGGGTTATGTTGCGCCAACACAAGATGGGTTATGTTGCGCCAACACAAGATGGGTTATGTTGCACCAACACAAGACGGGTTATGTTGCACCAACACAAGACGGGTTATGTTGTATCAACACAAGACGGGTTATGTTGCACCAACACAAGACAGATTATGCTCCACCAACACAAGACGGGTTATGTTGTATCAACACAAGACAGATTATGCTGCACCAACACAATACGGGTTATGTTGCGCCAACACAAGATGGGTTATGTTGCGCCAACACAAGATGGGTTATGTTGCACCAACACAAGACGGGTTATGTTGCACCAACACAAGACGGGTTATGTTGTATCAACACAAGACGGGTTATGTTGCACCAACACAAGACAGATTATGCTCCACCAACACAAGACGGGTTATGTTGTATCAACACAAGACGGGTTATGTTGTGCCAACACAAGATGGGTTATGTTGTGCCAACACAAGATGGGTTATGTTGCACCAACACAAGACGGGTTATGTTGTATCAACACAAGACGGGTTATGTTGTGCCAACACAAGATGGGTTATGTTGTGCCAACACAAGATGGGTTATGTTGCACCAACACAAGACGGGTTATGTTGCACCAACACAAGACGGGTTATGTTGCACCAACACAAGACGGGTTATGTTGCACCAACACAAGACGGGTTATGTTGTATCAACACAAGACGGGTTATGCTCCACCAACACAAGACAGGTTATGTTGTGCCAACACAATTATGTTGTGCCAACACAAGATGGGTTATGTTGTGCCAACACAAGACGGGTTATGCTCCACCAACACAAGACGGGTTATGTTGTGCCAACACAAAACGGGTTATGTTGTGCCAACACAAAACGGGTTATGTTGTGCCAACACAAGACAGGTTATGTTGTGCCAACACAAGACGGGTTATGTTGTGCCTACACAAGACGGGTTATGTTGTACCAACACAAGACAGGTTATGTTGTACCAACACAAGACTGGTTATGTTGTGCCTACACAAGACGGGTTATGTTGTACCAACACAAGACAGGTTATGTTGTGCCTACACAAGACGGGTTATGTTGTACCAACACAAGACTGGTTATGTTGTACCAACACAAGACTGGTTATGTTGTACCAACACAAGACTGGTTATGTTGTGCCTACACAAGACGGGTTATGTTGTACCAACACAAGACTGGTTATGTTGTACCAACACAAGACTGGTTATGTTGTACCAACACAAGACTGGTTATGTTGTGCCTACACAAGACGGGTTATGTTGTACCAACACAAGACTGGTTATGTTGTACCAACACAAGATGGGTTATGTTGTACCAACACAAGACGGGTTATGCTGCACCAACACAACACGGGTTATGTTGCACCAACACAAGACAGATTATGTTGTACCAACACAAGACAGGTTATGTTGCACCAACACGAGACGGGTTATGTTGCACCAACACGAGACGGGTTATGTTGTGCCAACACAAGACGGGTTATGTTGTGCCAACACAAAACAGGTTATGTTGTGCCAACACAAGATGGGTTATGTTGCACCAACACAAGAGAGGTTATGTTGCACCAACACAAGACAGGTTATGTTGTGCCAACACAAGATGGATTATGTTGCACTGACACAGGTTATGTTGCACCAACACAAGAAGTTGAAACAACACAAGACAGGTTATGTTGCACGAACACAAGAAGTTACACCAGCACAATACAGGTTATGTTGTGCCAACACAAAACAGGTTATGTTGTGCCAACACAAGACAGGTTATGTTGCACCAACACAAGAAGTTACACCAGCACAAGACAGGTTATGTTGCACGAACACAAGAAGTTACACCAGCACAATACAGGTTATGTTGTGCCAACACAAAACAGGTTATGTTGTGCCAACACAAGACAGGTTATGTTGCACCAACACAAGAAGTTACACCAGCACAAGACAGGTTATGTTGCACCAACACAAGAAGTTACACCAGCACAAGACTGGTTATGTTGCACCAACACAAGAAGTTGCACCAACACAATACAGGTTATGTTGTGCCAACACAATACAGGTTATGTTGTGCCAACACAAGACAGGTTATGTTGCACCAACACAAGAAGTTGCACCAACACAAGACAGGTTATGTTGCATCAACACAAGACCATTATCATTGGCATAGCTCTGTGTATGCACTGTAGGCCCGGGCCTATGTCTAATTTTCAGAAATCGAGAAAAATTAAAAAGTCCAAAATTGCAAAACAAATGTGGGAAGGGATGGTGGGGTGGGGTGGTGGGGTGGGTATTTTCAGCTGCATCTGTGTACCTATCTTTACCATGAAATATACGCCAGAATGCACCTAATACATTCTAACATAAAAAGGGTGTGGGGGGCATGCTCCCCAACCCCGCTAGGATAAGTTAAACATGGTGCCTATGCTATCATTTAGGGCTAGCAACGCACCTGATGATGTTGCACCAACACAAGACAGATTATGTTGCGTCAAACAGGAATGAACCTGCCAGGCTCATCTTCCATTTACATCGAGATAAAACATGGAATATGGGCCTTAACCATTCTAACCTGCAGAAATGCAGAGTTGCTGCAAACAAATTCTATAGTAAACACTCCATTTACGATGGAGCCACATTCCCAGTCATTAAGACCTTTAATGAGCATGATAAAAAATGACCAAATGAGTAGGCGTGGTGGGATGTATGGGTGGGTGGCTGGTAACCACACGAGGTGAGATCTGGAAGAACTAGAACTATCACTAAAGGTGATGAATACCCCTGCATTGAAAACTTTTGAACTGAAAGCCACATGATGTTCATTATACAATATTAGTGTAGAAAATTCTAATTCAAACAAAGGGCCACAGTACTGTAAAAAATTAAGCAATCAAAAATGTGTGCTGTAGAGGAAAATAAATTCATCAGTTGTTATGTGTATATGAAGTTTGGGAACAATGTATTCAAAACTGTTTGAGAAATGCAAATAATAACAAGAACTATCACTGAAGGTCGCTTTTTTTTGATATAGCAGATGAGAATGGGCAAAACCAATTTGTTTATTTGTAATCATAAGAGCGATTCCAAGCTGAAATGTAAAATGCTTTCACTCACTAGAACATTTTTGAATCTGAAAAGAAATTCTTTAGAAGTAAAACAAAGGTCCATAATTCTGTAAAAAGAATTCAGAATCAAAAACAGAGAAAGCCACATGAAGTTCATTATAGACTGAAAAATTCAAACTCAAACAAAGGGCCATAATGCTGTTGTAAATTAGGCAATCAACAATGGTGATGTAGAGGGACATAAGTCATCAGTTGTTATGTGTATATGAAGTTTGGGAACACTCAATTTGAACATGTTTGAGAAAAACTGTTACAAGACATTTTACAATATTAGAGAGGAAAATGCTAATTCAAAGAAAGGGCCATTATTCTGTAATAAATTAGGCAATCAACAATGGTAGATATAGAGGGACATCAGTTGTTATGTGTATATGAAGTTTGGGAACAATCAATTCGAAAATATTTGAGTAAAAATGTAGAGTAGAAAATTCTAAGTCAAACACCGTGAGTGAGCGAAGGCCATAATTGTGTAATTAATTTGTCAATCAACAATGCGTGATGTAGAGGGGCACAATGTCATTAGTTGTTATGTGTATATGAAGTTTAGTAACAATGCGTTCGAATAAAGGGTGATGAGTTTATGACGAAAATACAGGAATGAAAATGTGTTAGTAATGTGTTACGTAATGGGACATGACGTGATGTTACGATGACGGGACATCACGCAGTGTGACATTACGGACAGCGTGATTCCTATATAGCCCCCACTTCACGCAGGGGTATAATAATGTTTCAGTTGCATATTCAATGTACATATGCACTAAACTAGGCCTCATACAATATCAAATTCTTGTTTTGTGATCTACCTACACTTGTATTTAATAAGTTTATGTACAAGTATAACTCCTAACTGACATGTATTCCAGTCCAGACAATTTGATAAATAATATTTCAACCAAACTTAACATGTCGCTTGTTTAATGCTCTGAAACTGAAGCAAAGTATGAGGGTTTTCTCTTGTATTTGTATTGGCACCAGTTACTCTTCCATATCACCACCAGTCCCCTTAAGGGGCTGTAAAACAATATTCATTCATTATACCACACGTAATATTTTGTTTGTTTCAGATGGTATACTATTCGTATAATAGCTGGTACCTGAGAAACTTTGTTACAAATAATCCATTGCATATAATTTAGCTTGTTAAACCCCTGCTAGTGCTTTGAAAACTTTTGAACTGAAAGACACATGATGTTCATGATACAATATTTGTGTGGAAAATTCTAATTCAAACAAAGGGCCACAATACTGTAACAAAATAGGCAATCAAACTAATGTGTTGTAGAGGAACATAGGGTCATTGGTTGTTATGTGTATATGAAATTTGGGAACAATGTAATCAAAACTGTTTGAGAAATGCAAGTAATAACAAGCACTATTACTGAAGGTGACGAAAAACCCCGCTTTTTTTTGATATAGCAGATGAGAATGGGCAAAATCAATTTTTAAAACATTTGTTAATTTTTGAATTTGAAAAAAAATCTCTTGTAAAACAAAGGTCCGTAATTCTGTAAAAAAAATGCAGAATCAAAAACAGTTGATGCAGAGACGTATCATCATGTGTGAACTGTATGTCAAGTGTAATAACAATCCATGAAAAGTTTCGAAGAGAAAGTCACATGAAGTTCATTGTAGAGCGGAAAATTCTAAGTCAAACAAAGGGCCATAATCCGGTTGTAAATTAGGCAATCAACAATGGGTGATGTAGAGGGACATAAGGTCATCAGTTGATATGTGTATATGAAGTTTGGGAACAATCAATTCAAACATGTTTGAGTAAAAATGTAGAGTGGAAAATTCTAAGTCAAACACAGGGCCATAATTGTGTAATTAATTTGGCAATCAACAATGTGTTATGTAGAGGGGCATAAGGTCATTAGTTGTTATGTGTTAACATATGAAGTTTAGTAACAATCTGTTCGAAACTGTTTGAGGAATTTCAAGTAATGAAAATGTGTTAGTAATGTGTTACGTAATGGGACATGACGTGATGTTACGATGACGGGACATCACGCAGTGTGACATTATGGACAACGTGATTCCTATATAGCCCCCACTTCACTTTGTGAAAGTGGGGGTATAATAAGGGTTGGCAATCCAAATATGAGTAAAACCATCATAATATGTTTCATATTCAATGTACATATGCACTAAACCAGGCCTCATATGATGCCTTAAGGCAATATCAAATCCTTGTTTTGTGATCTACCTACACTTATGTTTATGTACAGCTATGAACCTAATGTGAATTAATATTGATGATTTAACAACAAAAATACACCGAGCTGACATGTATTCCAGTCCAAACAATTTTATAAATAATATTTCAACCAAACTTAATATGTCACTTATTTAATGCCCTGAAACTGAAGCACAGTATGAGGGTTTTCACTTGTATTTGTATTGGCACCAGTTACTCTTCCATATCACCACCAGTCCCCTTAAGGGGCTGTAAAACAATATTCATTCATATCAGACATAATGTTTTGTTTAAATATCTCACACATTCTTCATGCTGTCTTGCAGATTGTATACTATTTGTATAATTGCTGGTACCTGAAAAACTTTGTTACAAATAATTTGGTTTGTTAAACCAGTGTGTTCTCGAAGAAAGGCAGAGAAAATACGGAAGTGTCTTTGATAACCAAAAACTACATAAAAACAGTTTTATAGGTTCCTAAAGAACTACTGGCCATTATGGAGTGGAAGTTTGGCAGTCGGAACCGGATTGTTATTTTGGGTACCGGTAACCATTTTGGGGTGGAGACTAGGTTTGACTGGGTTTTACATGTGATTCACATAGTAAGGAAACTCGTGTGAGATTTTTAGGTCTGTTCGGTTGTATGAATGATTTAAATCACAAAAACTGATAAATTAACTATCTTTATGCATGACAAAAGGCACACTTAGTCCCTAGGGTGTTTGGAAGAGAATTTGTATTTCTTGGACAGCATTTGTATTTCCTGGAGTTTAATGGAGTGAATAATAAAAAACATCATGAAGTCTATGTCTCAATTTTCTTTTTTTATTCAAGCAGACGACACTCTAGGACTGAATAGATGAAGATTTATGATATCTATACGACAGTCGTGCAACATGACAGGGTTTACAAATAGGCGAAAGGGTGATTCCAAGCTGAAATGTAAAATGCTTTCACTCACTAGAAATCTACTTTATCACAGTAAATTCAAATTTAAACAGAACACCCTTTGCCAACAGAAACATAACAATAGGTTTAAAAAGCAACAGTTGAATAACAGTAGAAAGACAAAAAGCAGACTTTTACAACGACCAATAAAGATAACATGTAAACTGTGTATAAATCAACAATACTGGATATATATTAATGAAAAAAGCATTAAAACAATACTGTAACACACAAATTTAATAACAATACAAAAACACATAAATAACAATACAGAAACACAAATAACAATACAGAAACACATAAATAACACAAACAAAAATTGTACCACATAAATAACAGTACAGAAACACAAAATTGAAAAAGACTGTAGTAGGAACTACACAATATTTAAAGGGACTCGACTCCAGATTGGGTCTAAAATGAACCGTTCTTTGATTATTCTGAAATTGTATTATAAATAGAAGAGATAACTTATTACAGATTAAGAAGCCATATGTTAACACTATAATCTTTCTAAAAACTAACATTTATGAAAACCTTCAAACATCTTGAAACTGTACATTTCTTACAGTGTGAACTATGTGACATTTTAATACACATTTGTCTAATATTTTGATTTTCATGCTTTGTTTATGTAAGTACAACAAACTTAGTTTATTATTTGATTGGATATATAAATTGAACTAAACGTCTTACAACGCTTTTACATATTTTCTCCCCATGAGGCATAGGCAAAGTCTAGGCAATATTAATTCTGAAGAAAAAAAACTGGAGACAATCCTCTTTAATTAATTCTTTAATTAATTAACAATACTGTAATGCAGACAAATAACAATACTGTAACACTGAAAAAGAACAATACTGTAGTACAGAAAAAGAACAATACTGCAACACAGACAAATAACAATACTGTAACACAGAAAAAGAACAATACTGTAGTACAGAAAAATAACAATACTGCAACACAGACACATAACAATACTATAACACATAAAAATAACAATACTGTAACACAGACAAATAACAATACTGTAACACATTATACTACTACTACTTCTAGGGATAATGTTACATTTTGATAAAAACAATTTAAAACCTAGCATTGCTGTCGCATGAAAAATACACTTTATCATGTTCTAAATTTTGCTATTCAAGAAGGAATTCAATATTTAGAACTATGACGGCATTTTCAATGTCTGAGTTTAAGTATTTATTTTATAGTTATTTAACCATATTTTCCTTATCAATATTAGTGAGTTCATCTGGAAATGTGGCAACTTGCCTGAGGAACTGTAGGTTACAGGTTGACCAGCCTTTATGCTAGTCCAGTTGGATGAATGATATAAAACTTTACAACCTCGAAATTGTATGCGAAACTAAATATGATGCAAAGTTTTACCTTTACCAGATGTAAACCTGGAGCTTCAGTAATTATGAAATCCGGAGATGGCAGAAAGCTCATTACTGGTGTTTGAAATTGTTTGTTCTCATATCTGATATATCTGCATGATTAAACGAGTACAGATTCCAAATTTAAACTGTTTATCTGGTTGATCTATTTCATTTTTGTTTTGTTGAAATAAAAATTCTGACATAATAACATTTTTAAATGTATTGAATATTTAAATTACGTTGCTATATTATGATGTTGTAAACTTATGCAATCATAGTTGTTGTTATGTTTATCAGTTTGAATAAAGATTGTCAAATACTAAATACTACTATAAGCACAATGAGTATCACAGACATATAATACTGATTTTAGAAAAAGCACAAAACAAGTGCCTTAAGGGAGAGGTTCCAGAAGCATATTTACATTGTGAAACTGTTGTTGTTTTTGTGGTGGAATTTTTTTCAAAGACAATTTAAACTATTTTTCTACAAACAATTAACCAACTGCATTTCTCTTATCAATTTTAAAATTTAACATATATTTAACCCAAAACTATATTATAAATCACAATTTTTCTTTTTAATTTGTCATCTTTTTTGTGCCTTTTAATATATCCACAAAAAATCAATTATTTCACAGGCCGACATTAATTACTAACAGTTCATTGATACCTTTTTTTTACCATCGATGTAACATAGTTAACACAAACCCTTTACTACTATTACAATAAAGTCCATGTATAATATGTGCAATCAAACGTTACATTTGGTGTCAGTACAGTTAGCTTGGTAATAAT
Source organism: Cyrtodaria siliqua (assembly GCA_037043455.1). Taxonomy (NCBI): domain Eukaryota; kingdom Metazoa; phylum Mollusca; class Bivalvia; order Adapedonta; family Hiatellidae; genus Cyrtodaria; species Cyrtodaria siliqua. The sequence goes on from JAWPHD010009538.1 coordinate 53,980, forward strand.
TAAAATTGATACTATGACATTTATTGCATTAAAAGTCTACATATATATATATAAAATCTATAATAACTATGTTGATCAACAACAGAATGAATACTGTATTTGATATATATAAAACCCATGTTATTTGCTTCCATGGAACTCTGTCTAATACTGTTTTTTTTTGAAAAATGTATCATAAAATAATGATACCCGGTAGTTCAATTTAATACTTATTCACAAAATAAATTTCAGAATCTATTTTACGTATAGTTTACCAATTATGAAATTCTTTTTTTTTTTTTTAAATATTTCATTACACATTCATCACAGTCTGTTAAGGGACACAAGGCAAACCTTATTGTTTTAAAACTCCCGGTGTCCGGAAACTCCTGGTGTCGGGTTATTATTCCTATATAACTTCAAATTTTGTAAATAATCATTCAAAGCAAGATTTTTGCATATTGCTGTTGTCTATTATGTTGTACCAATAATGCATTTAAACCTATGGTAGAATAACTAAGACAAACTGAAAACTCCAATTTGCAATGTTTGATAACTACTAAGATATGCCACGTGTCCCTAAGCATCACAACTGTAGAACGTCGAGGTAAATCCATAATGCACTCTAAAGCTGAATTTTATTTAAGTTTTTGTTTTTCAATTAACTTACTTGCAAAATCCCAAACAACATCCCAAAGTCAATTTTGATTCATCTAATTTCAACAAAATGTTAAATATCTAAAGTTTGATTCTTGATTTCAACAAAGTCTTGTTTCGCAGGTGCAATAGTAACAGATTTGTCGTACATTTATTGTTACATGTTATGTTTCAAAATAAAAACAATATTCAACACATTTATAATATAACACAATACTGTTATGCTGTTAACAATACTGTTTTCACCTTTCCTTGTTTTTCTTTAAAGAGAACATACAAGAAATATTAACTATATGAAAATTTAGAAAATATATAATAAATATTTCTGAATTTCAAATGTGTATTTGCATATATTTTTCATTTACATTTAATAAAAACCTTAACAACAAAAACATAAACAAGAAACGAAACGAAATATACGAAAATCTTGTTTTATTACACTGCTGAAAAATATATAATAATTTTATATAATATGTTTGATCGTATTGAACTTCATAGTATAAAATGTATAATAAATGTTTAATGCTGATTTGTATTTTAATGCTTCAGTTCATATAATTAACATCATGAAATGGTCATTATTTTGATGTTTAAAGTACTAAAATGGTTCAGTATAAAGTCTGTGCTTAATCCACCTTGTTTGCGATGACTTCATCCAGTTTGTTTATCTGGTTGAATGGGTTACACGGCGGTACCAGAGTAACCATCTTGGACATTTTTGACTCACGCTTGTGGGCTTGCGCTTGTGGCGTCACTATCGGCTTTTGTCTGTAAAAATAATTTCTCAAGAATGAACTAGGTTGTACTTATACATATATACATTTTGGGTTCAGTAGGTGGTTTAAGGTTAAACTTAATGTTACTTTTTTTTTCTGTAGCTTTCTACTATTTTCATTTGATACTATTTGCTACTATTTGCTACTATTTACATTTGATTGTGTTTAAATTGCTATTGCACCATAATGACATTATTATCATGCATTGACTATGTTGATTCTAATGATGTTTGCTTAACATGTAAACCTTGGTGAAATAAAAGATATCAATACTTGTATTCCATATGGAATTGATTAAATAAATATATAGAATCTTCTCTATATTTTATTTATTTTACTTAAAATATAGAGAAGAATATATATATTTAAATTGAAGTAATTTGGCCAGTAGGCTACAATTCATTTTGCAAAATGATCATCCTTCTTTTTTATTCTTTAAGAAAATAATTTAAAGCTTGGCAAAACTAGAGATCGCTCACATGCCAAATTATCAGAACCAATCAGATTGCAGATCATGGCATTTGTTATGTACTATGCCTTTGGCGCAGTCGGTTAGAGCATCGTCTACTATGTGTCTACTGAACCGAAAGTTCAGGGTTGGAGCCATTAAGGCAACATTTTTTAAACCATACAATGTTAAGATATTTAAAAAAATATAATATGAAACTACTTATAATCAAAGCAAAACATTTCATATTTAAACAAAAAGTAAAGTACATGAAAGCCATCCCTGATTTGATTGTTATATAAAATTAAATAAAAAAGAAAGGAAAAAAGGGGTTGCAATCTGTAGACAAAATTGAACAATGTAACACATGGTTAATCATGTAACTTTTAAATGGTAAATGAAGTAACATCATAAAATACAGAACAAACATCCTCAAATGACAAGTGTAACCCAACATTGATATAAACGTCATAACCTTGTCCGACATTCTTATACTACTTGTTCTCCTTATTTCCTCTCATGCCTGTACACATAAAGAAAAGTTCCTTTCATGAAATAAATTGATGGCATGTGGTTGCATTGTTGTCAACATTTATTATATAGAAGTTCATTAATAAAACAAGAATATGAAAATGCTTGAGGCCCATAAATACTTGGACACTGAAAACACTATTCAATGAAATAACAAGAATGACCTTGAACTGAAGGTCAATGTCATAGAAAAAATGGTATGGTTGGGCAGGTAATGCTAATATGTAACAACTTGTGAATATCAAAGCAGTCTGTTTGACAGTATTCAAATTATGCGTTGGAAAATCTTGGACAAACTTCTTACCCCAAAGTTGACCTTTTAACTCAAGTGTGACCTTGAACTGAAGGTCAAAAGTCATGGAAGCATTGGTATTGTTGAAAAGCTAAAGATCATCTAAGCAACTGTGTACATATCAAATCAGTCTGTTGGATACAGTATTCAAACTATCATGTGTTAGATAAACTCGAACAAACCTCTTAAGCAAAGTTGACCTTTTCAATTAAGTGTGACCTTGAACTGAAGGTCAAGTGGTAGTTTTTTCTTCATGTAGAAAAGGTCTAGCTCTCCATTGTCTCTGCCTTACAATATGTTCAAAAATTTTGCTAATAATGGTGTCAGAGGTCATTCCCAATAAATAGTTTGTTTGCTGTTTCTAATATCCATATGAACGAGAAGGTAGGTAAGTACTTTATTTTTGGACACAGATATTCCAGTAAGAGACAAATGCCCCTGAAAATGTTTACTCAATTGACCTTTGACCTCCAACTGTGACCTTGACCTTTAAGCATGGACCCGATTTTTTGCTCACGACAACCTCAAGTTTCATGGACATCTTTTCAGTTCTTTCTTTTTATGGCTGAGACATGTTTGTTTTGGAAGATCAATTGAACGGACGGATGAAAGAACAATGGTGCAATTACTATATGCCTCTCTTTTGAAACAAAAAAGAGTTGACATAGAATTGCCATAAAAACCACTTGTTTATGGTCTTCCACATGAAGTTTCAGAAAAATATACAAAATATAAAAGCGTACATTTCAGACGTAAACAGAGACAGAATAATGAATGGAAGGAAGAGCTGATGGACAGTATACCAGGATAGAAATGTGTACATACTTGTGGACTATTGTCATTGAACTCTGGCTGTTAGGTGGCGCTGGTTCACTATGGGCAGGGGCATACTGACCACGGTATAATGTGCAACCCTGGTACCCCGGGATGTTGGGGCGACTGAAAAGTAAAACATATATCATGCAAGTATTTAGATATATCATGCAAGTATTTAGATAAATCATGCAAGTATTTAGATATATCATGCTGCAAGTATTTAGATATATCATGCAAGTATTTAGATATATCATGCAAGTATTTAGATGTATCATGCAAGTATTTAGATATATCATGCAAGTATTTAGATATCATCAGGCAAATATTTAGATATATCATGCAAGTATTTAGATATATCATGCAAGTATTTAGATATCATCAGGCATTTCTTGCCCAATATTTGGACCTTATAGATCACCTTTACCAAGGATCAAATCTGACATGAAATAAGAGCAAGACGTCCCTCACGATGTAGAAAGCAATTGACAGTAATCATATAATAAGCAGTAGACAAATATCTGTCGGATTTTCTCTCAAAGTCATGCTAAAAATGCAAACCCCTCCTTTTGTTGCAATTTTCAGCTGAATTTGATGTATGAATGAAGTATAAAGTAATGCCGTTTCGATTAATCGATTAATTGATTTGATCGAGCATCGGTCAGTTAAGCCATTTTTCTGAATAATCGATTACAAATGTTCATGATCGAGTTTTATACTCGGTTGTTTCAGAATTGTGAATTATTTCATTCTCTTGTACTAAAATGTACAAGAGAATGATTTGCATCATATATCTATATTAAAAGGGGTATCACAATTTATACTTAAAATAAATGTTTGGTCAGTTTTATTCAATTGCTTAATGACCGGAACATGCTTGAAATGTGTTTCTTTTCTTTATTATAGTCTGAAAAAGGCTTACACTGGTGTCTTACATGGAAGCCATGTTTAATCGATTAACGATAGATCAACTTTCAAAATTCTGATGATTGATCATGAATTTTTATCCGATTCCCATCACTAGAATAAAGGAACAAAGATAGTTGCCAAGCCAGCAGACTTACTGAGCAGTGTCGCTGTATCGAGGTATGTTGACCCGCTTGACGGTGAGAGGTTCAAATTTGACAGCTGCATTATCCAACTCATCTAGATTTACTGCTCCCACATTACCACCATATCCTGGTATGTGTTGTTTTCTGGGAGGCTGACTGCAGCTGAAATATAAATAGATAGAATTGTCATGCTGCAAAGAAACTGCTCAAGGTTTGATTGGTCACTGCGCCGCTGACATAAAGTTAAAACATGACGTGAACATTTGACGATTTCCCTATGGGTGCCACATACATTCAATACACAAAAACAAAATGGCGGAGATATCACTGCCAATTCATTGTGAAAATGACTATTTTCTTCAAACTGGTTATCTGCGCTTTCCATTGTGGGTAAACGTCTGACATAATAGTAAGTAGAAGAAGTGTGGTTCGCAATTTTAAAGATAATAAACACCAACATTGTGATACATGATGAATTTGAGTATTAATAACTGCAAAATGTGGCGACGTTTATTGTTGACACGATGTATATTGTTGACTCGATGTTTATTGTTGACACAATGTTTACTGTTGACACGATGTTTATTGTTGACACGATGTTTATTGTTGACACAATGTACATAAAAGAGACATCACACCTCCGAAATGAAACAGAGGCATGATACGGGAAAATTGGTCAAACGAAAAAGAAAAAATGTTTAATTGTATTGTTTTATATTATAAATATACTGAAGCGCAAAAGAAACGCAACTCGAGAATTTCCGCTATATATTGTATATACTGCACATTTAATTCCACATAATATTCCAAAGAAATCCCAAGATGTTTTGTAAAAAAAAAATTTGCAGTTAATTAGAGAAAGGACACAACTGTGATGTTGTAGACATTTTAATCACACTACACCTTGTAACAAGAAATTCATAAACGTTGAAGTTTCTCTTTGAAAAACTGAGCGAGTTCAGTACTGTATTTAATGTAAAGAGTTTGCAAAATTTTGCATCCTAAGTTTGTTAACATGCTTGAGCCAAATGCATATTCTGTCAATAATGAAACTTTGAAGGAATACTATTTGCTGTATTATGTGTTGTTTTAGTATTTTTTTTCCAAAAGGAAAGGTCTTATGTAGCCATATACCATTCGATTAACAGCAGCATATTGTACATACAATATTTAGTGGAAATTTCCGAGTTGCGTTTCTTTTGCGTTTCAGTATAGTAAGATTTTGAATTGAATTGAATGTTGTTTAACGGCTCATCAACACAGTACAGGTTATTTAGAGCCGCCCCAGAGAGAGGGGAAGGATACATAGGAATCCGGGAACCTGCCCTACTCTTATTATCGAATAGATTCCTATGGTTCTTTAACGTGCTCGGTTGATAGACCGATACACGGGACCGCCCGGTTTACGTCCCCATCCGACGGACGAGGCTAAGGAAAAGTGTCTTGCCCAAGAACACACCGACGGAATAGTAAGATTTTGAAGTATTACAATTTGTTATTTGGATTCTTGAAAGGGGACATCGGCTCACATTCCCTGCTTGACCTCGTCCCTGGTTGCAATTCTAACCCCTCGGGTGAGATTTCTCTATCTCACATGGATACTCATGATGGATTCTTATAATCTCACATGAGGAAAACACCTATAGATCTGATATGAATAAATATGGTAGAATATAAGCTGACTTACAATACAATGGGCCCAGTCTTGTAGTGACCATTCCTCTTCTGGAACCAGTCCCATGATCTGCCTGCATTCTGGGTAAATACATACGTTATAAGTTGATGTCAATGTTAAACCATTAATCAAGCCAGTTTCGACACGTTTATTAAAAGTACCAGTAGGTATAAAAGTCAAACAGGAAATGTGGCATTAAATGTTGTTTTTCTAAACAAACGTTATCCACTAAAATACCATTTCTCTAAAAGGAATAATATATATAATATACAAATAATCTCAGCTAGTGTATATAGGGACATTCTTATACTATAGAATTACAACACTATGTTAATTGATTAATAAGGATGTTTCGTGGTTAACATATTGATCGCTTTAAACATATTTTGTTTATTTCTTTTTTTTAACACCATATCAATAACATATTTAATAGGGTTGGATTAAAAGAATACAATCTCTATTTGAACATTATTTGCTACCTTTACAGCATATACATTTGTGGCACATGCTACTTACCTGCCATTCGCTCGCGGCAGGGTCGTATCGATGTAGCGTGTATGTTTGTGAGATCATGTCAGGTCTTTCTTCAAGCGTTGTGGTTGGCGCCCACATCTTTGGTGGCAACATCGCATCCCAGGGCACTTCTCCAAAGGATCTTTACGATATAAAAACAACAACATCAGCAGTGAAAAGGTTTTTAGCTAAGTGACTTTTATGGTTTTATATTCTGTCCTACCACAATTTTATAGAAGAACAGAAAATACAACCATAAAAGTTTTGACTCTGAGTTCTGGAAGTCGTGCAATCACATCTAAATGTCATTTTTAAAGGAACACACGGCAATCTTGATTTTTGAAAAACTTACCTGCGTCCCGTTATTTTTTCCTATAAATTGCAATTGTTCAATCATTACTATTAATTATAGATTTATAAAAAAGCATAAAGTGAGTTGTTTTTGTGTATACTAACTGTTTATTATATTTCACCATTAATATAGTTGGAATAATGAACAAAAGTTGAAAACTCAAAATTGTATTTAAATATATCATATGCAAGCAGGTTTAAATTCAAAATAATACTGAATTAATAAATCTGGAGACTAATTTAAATGCTTGATAAAAACTTCAAGATTGCGGTGCATCTTTTATATTGTTGACATTAATTTCATGAAAATAAATTCAAGTATTCCTTGCCTGTACTGTTGGGAGACACTGAGACTGCAAAATCGGTGTGTCCGCATGAACGATTTGATGATATGCCATTTTCTTTTCAGACATAAGCAAATTTAAACAATTATAATAAAACTCTTTTATTTTTAACACTAAATATTTACCTATCTTCCATAGGGACCTTAGAGTGTGTTCATTATAGACATATGCACACATGCTGATATAAAAGCAGTGTTCTTTCAGGGCCTTTTTACCCTTCTTTGCAGCGGCCTGTATAAGGGCCCTTCCCCACCCAAATTTCTTTTAAAATCATGTAGCTTTCCCCATTTTTTAAACTTACCTCTGGAAATTTCATTCCCCATTCATGGATTTTTTCCCCAATTTAGGCCAAAAGGCCCCTTCCCCAAAACTGGTAAAAAGGCCCTGTCTTTTTCAAAGTTTGTGGAAAATGACCCATACTCATGACATTTGGAATTGTATCAATGTTTTTGCTGAAATTGGTTAAACTGGACAGTTTACATGTAGGTAAAATATACTGATAAAAATAAGTTTAGCAAATAAATAACATATAAATGCCGTTGACCAGTTTCTAGGATATGTGTAGAAGCGGTCATGGGCAAAATAACATAATTATCAGTTATATTAAAGGGAATATAGCGACACAGCCAAACAATCTTTATTATTGAGTCTGCGAGGTCTGAATAGCTTGGAAAAGGGTGAAAGAATTATCAAATTCAGATGACAAACAAAGAAGATATGATTGTTTGAAGGTTCTGTTGAAACGGATATGGAAGCCACCATTTTTAGAGCTATGACATCACGGTTCTAAATGACCATATATGGAAAATTGATAACTATGAAAATTTACTCATTTATAGGTGAAAAAATTAAAGTAACTGTATGAAGAATATGTGTAACCAATGCTTTATATGTTTTAAAAAAGTAGTTTGCATTCATTTCCAGTGATTTGCTTTGCTTTAAATGATATTTATCAATATTCCATATATGGTCATATGGAACTATGATGCCACAGTTTTAAAAATGGCGGCTCCCATATCCATTTTAGTACAACCTTCAGATGGTCATATCTTTTTTGTTTATCATCCAATTTTGATAATTTTTTCACCTTTTTGCAAGTTTTTCATATAGAACTCTCAATAAAAGTGACGCTTGACTGTGTCGCCACTTTCCCTTTCAGGGAATAAGTCTCAAAAAAAATATGCGAAAACAATAGCAACATGTGGTAATTTATATCTTTTACATAAATTATAATTTTGCTCTTATTTCAATGTAAAGGGAGGTAATTTCAAAAATGGTAAACTTTGATTACCTATATCTTTATAATTGCAAGGAAATTGTCGACTGTTTTAGCAATTTTTATAACTTGAGACCCATAAAAATTATTTTGTAATGTTTATCTTGCTCTTTACCTTATTTGTATTTTTAAATGTGAAATAGTATGTTTTAACTAAATGGGAGATAACACTGATACTTACATTGGAATACAAAAAGTAAGTGAAAAAGAAGATCAACCTAAGTCATGCCGATGATTTAAAATACTTCACAATATAAAATAACATTACATTTATTTAAGCTAGATGTGCATAAGGGCTGGCTAAAGTTTATTTTTTCAGTGTACTATATTTTAAAGGCAGTGTAAGATTTCCACTTAAAGTTCCCCGTCCAATGTTTTGTTTCATGAACATTTAAATCGAAATCAATACACAACAATAGATATAGTTTACAATTCACAAATTGCAACATCTGTGAAAAGCAAAAATAAGATTTTATTTGATGACATAGAAAACTTTGAACAGGTAAATTACCTATATCTTTATAATGGCAAGGAAACTGTCGACTGTTTTAGCGTTTTTTATAACTTGAGACCCGCAGGTAAATGTATTTATTAATTTTCTGGCGATAGTTTTGCAGCTATACAATTCAAATTTGCCTCATATCCCCGCACAGTCACGCAGTGGTAAAAGTAGTATCTAGGTCATGCAAAAAACACTTATTTTCACATACAACTTAGTAGCAGTTTTAAATATATGTTTCTCTGCGGGACTATCAAGAAATGTTCATATGATGTTTAAGAGTTAAATTTGTTAATTGATCTATAAATAAAATAAATAAGAATATCTTTTGCAGATAGAATACATAATTATGCATGATCAGTTTACCTTAACATGCACATCAAATTATAGTAAAATATTTAATTTTGTATATTTTACCCTCTTGTCATATATAATCTCGTCCTTTAAGTGTAACTTCTGTGTATGAAGATGTTTTATGCCATTTCTATACTACTTACTTTTGAGTTGATGTACTAAACATGTGCTTCATCGCTAGGTGATCTCTACCTTCACGGCTCTGTTCCGATGGCGGCTTTTGAACAAACATACTCTATGAAATATAAAACATAAAAAACACATTACACAGAAATGTTTTAAACAAATGACCATTTAACTCTAAAATACAAATGAAAACCCTTATAAATAAACTTTAGTTTCATATGATGATAATAATGTACACATACATAATACACAGAAATGTTTTAAACAAATGACCATTTAAAGGGCGGAAGAGTGACTGGTGTCAACTCAAATACAAATGAAACCCTCATAAATATGCTTTAGTTTCATACGATGATAATAATATGCACATGCATAAACTACGGAATCCTGTTAGGGCCATCGCTATCTCGCGTTTTCAATTTTGCGAGATTGCGAGATTGCGAAATAAATTTCGCATTCTCGTCCTATGCTACATTGAAAAAAACGCGAGATTTGCAAGCCAAACTTCGTGCAAACCTCGTTTTAAATTTTTCGAGATTGCGAGATTGCGAAATAAATCTCGCATTCTCGCCGTATTCTACAATGAAAAAAAACTCGAGATTTGCAATCAAACTTCGTGCAAACCTCGCGATTTTATATCGGCATATTGTACAATGAAAAAAACGCGAGGATTGCAAATCAAACGTCGTGCAAACCTCGCGATTTTATTCTAATTAGATTACGAGAATAAGAAATATGTTTCCTTGTTTTTGCCCTCTGGTACATCGAAGAAAAAAACGCGAGGTTTGCTAACCCAAACTTCGCGTAATTTCTCGCATTTTTTTCATCGTACAATAGGCCGATATAAAAGCGCGAGGTTTGCACGAAGTTTGATTTGCTAATCTCGCGTTTTTTTCATTGTAGAATACGGCGAGAATGCGAGATTTATTTCGCATTCTCGCGATCTCGTCCAAATGAAAACGTGATAAAATCGCGAGGTTTGCACGAAGTTTGGCTTGCAAATCTCGCTTTTTTTTCAATGTAGAATAGGACGAGAATGCGAAATTTATTTCGCAATCTCGCGAAATTGAAAACGCGAGATCGCGATGGCCCTAACAGGATTCCGTAATAAACTGATCTGCATGTTACCTCTGGTTTCTCTATGATACTTTTCAATTTAAAATTGATGGTAAAGTGTCATCCAAGCATTCTCTGATGTAAAGAATTCCTTTTTTTTGTCAGCTTCATATCCAAAAGGTGTCTTTTTAAGCCAGATGAAATACCAAAATTGTTAAAACAGGCTCTGAACACTTCAGTGAACGCTTGGAATAAAGATAAAGATCATGTCTGTTTATATACCGTTAAAGAATTTAGAGACAATCAAACAAGTAATGGTATAATCACCATCTCTTTTTCTCCACCCTCTAATGCAAATTACAAATTAATTAGAAAGAAATGTAATTCTTAGCAAATAATCTGAGTATGACGTGGTCCAAGTATTAACTTTTATACCCCATCCAACCCCTTCTCCAAAAAGTGAAAACGGGGTTGACTGGGGTATGAAATAAAACCTTAATTTCAGCTTATTGTAAAATTATAATATTTAATAGGTCATTTTAAACAGGCTATCACATTTTTTCAGTAAAAAACATGTTTTAATGTCGAAATATCTGTTATAAAATCCCATTCCTTAATGAAATTAAGGCGGGACCAGGTAATGAGCACTGATTTAATGCTAGAAATATACACATTATAACTCTAAGGCTTGTTTTTGCAAAAGGTTAGTAAAGTCATAAAGTTTGGATACATTATAAATGTTATACCTTTGCCCGTCTCATATCGCCCTCTGGGGGAGCTTTTCTGGGATCATGTGCACTAGTCCAGCCTGGAAACACACAAGTAAGAGGGTGTTGTGTATTTATCAAACAATCACATAATATCGTAGTCCTGACTAAATGTATAGTCTTACTTTTATAAGGAGTGCAAAGGTACTGATTGTCTGTTAATAATTTTCAGCAATTAGTAATATACAAAACCTATTTTATCTGAACCAATCAAACAATTATTAATAATGATTTGCAAAATGCATCCTGTACGAAAAAAGCAGATGCAAACCAGGCGTACAGTAGACGGATTCCAACTGGTTTTTAGGCATAAAGCTCTTTTTCCAAGCATCAACGAGCAGGAGACAGAATAATATGACTTAAATGTTATGTAGAAAAGCTTATGCCACACCACTGGGAAACCGAAAGTTTAAAAAAAAATCAAGCTAGGCGTGTCTCATATCTGAGACTGGTCCCCACATCTAAAACCACCTCACATGTCTTTGTGTAACTCATCTAAAGCCACATTGTGTTTATTTTTAACTTTAATGGAGATCATTCGACATTGCCTAGAGTATTAAACAGTCTATTAAATCATTTTAGAATTATTTTTTGTTTAGAATTTGTCATATCAAAAAGTCAAGAAATTCATTACTCAAGAGTAATACAAACGCTCAAAATATCCTTTTATTGAGTGTCTCCTACATAGGACTCACTGTGTTCTGAAAACACATGGAGTGCCTCCTACATAGGATTCACTGTGTTCTGAGAACACATTGAGTGCCTCCTACATAGGACTCACTGTGTTCTGAGAACACATTGAGTGCCTCCTACATAGAATTCACTGTGTTCTGAGAACACATTGAGTGCCTCCTACATAGGACTCACTGTGTTCTGAGAACACATTGAGTGCCTCCTACATAGGACTCACTGTGTTATGAGAACACATTGAGTGCCTCCTACATAGGATTCACTGTGTTCTGAGAACACATTGAGTGCCTCCTACATAGGACTCACTGTGTTCTGAGAACACATTGAGTGCCTCCTACATAGGATTCACTGTGTTCTGAGAACACATTGAGTGCCTCCTACATAGGATTCGCTGTGTTCTGAGAACACACTGAGTGCCTCCTACACAGGACTCGCTGTTTTCTGAAAACACATTGAGTGCCTCCTACATAGGATTCGCTGTGTTCTGAGAATACACTGAGTGCCTCCTACATAGGATTTGCTGTGTTCTGAGAACACATTGAGTGCCTCCTACATAGGACTCACTGTGTTCTGAGAACACATTGAGTGCCTCCTACATAGGATTCACTGTGTTCTGAGAACACATTGAGTGCCTCCTACATAGGATTCGCTGTGTTCTGAGAACACACTGAGTGCCTCCTACACAGGACTCGCTGTTTTCTGAAAACACATTGAGTGCCTCCTACATAGGATTCGCTGTGTTCTGAGAATACACTGAGTGCCTCCTACATAGGATTTGCTGTGTTCTGAGAACACATTGAGTGCATCCTACATAGGACTCGCTGTGTTCTGAGAACACACTGAGTGCCTCCTACATAGGATTTGCTGTGTTCTGAGAACACACTGAGTGCCTCCTACATAGGATTTGCTGTGTTCTGAGAACACATTGAGTGCCTCCTACATAGGATTCGCTGTGTTCTGAGAACACACTGAGTGCCTCCTACATAGGATTTGCTGTGTTCTGAGAACACATTGAGTGCCTCCTACATAGGATTCGCTGTGTTCTGAGAACACACTGAGTGTCTCCTACATAGGACTCGCTGTGTTCTGAGAACACATTGAGTGCCTCCTACATAGGATTCACTGTGTTCTGAGAACACACTGAGTGCCTACTACATAGGATTTGCTGTGTTCTGAGAACACATTGAGTGCATCCTACATAGGACTCGCTGTGTTCTGAGAACACATTGAGTGCCTCCTACATAGGATTTGCTGTGTTCTGAGAACACACTGAGTGTCTCCTACATAGGACTCACTGTGTTCTGAGAACACATTGAGTGCCTCCTACATAGGATTCACTGTGTTCTGAGAACACACTGAGTGCCTCCTACATAGGATTTGCTGTGTTCTGAGAACACATTGAGTGCCTCCTACAAAGGATTCGCTGTGTTCTGAGAACACATTGAGTGCATCCTACATAGGACTCACTGTGTTCTGAGAACACATTGAGTGCCTCCAACATAGGATTTGATGTGTTCTGAGAACACACTGAGTGTCTCCTACATAGGACTCGCTGTGTTCTGAGAACACATTGAGTGTCTCCTACAAAGGACTCACTGTGTTCTGAGAACACATTGAGTGCCTCCTACATATGATTCACTGTGTTCTGAGAACACAATGAGTGCCTCCTAAATAGGGTGTTCTGAGAACACATTGAGTGCCTCCTACATAGGATTCACTGTGTTCTGAGAACACATTGAGTGCCTCCTACATAGGATTCACTGTGTTCTGAGAACACATTGAGTGCCTCCTACATAGGGTGTTCTGAGAACACATTGAGTGCCTCCTACATAGGGTGTTCTGAGAACACATTGAGTGCCTTCTACATAGGATTCACTGTGTTCTGAGAACACATTGAGTGCCTCCTACATAGGACTCACTGTGTTCTGAGAACATATTGAGTGCCTCCTACATAGGGTGTTCTCAGAACACATTGAGTGCCTCCTACATAGGGTGTTCTGAGAACATATTGAGTGCCTCCTACATAGGGTGTTCTGAGAACACATTGAGTGCCTCCTACATAGGGTGTTCTGAGAACACACTGAGTGCCTCCTACATAGGGTGTTATGAGAACACATTGAGTGCCTCCTACATAGAATTCACTGTATTCTGAGAACACATTGAGTGCCTCCTACATAGGGTGTTCTGAGAACACATTGAGTGCCTCCTACATAGGGTGTTCGGAAGGGTGTTCTGAGAACACACTGAGTGCCTCCTACATAGGGTGTTCTGAGAACACATTGAGTGCCTCCTACATAGGGTGTTCTCAGAACACAATGAGTGCCTCCTACATAGGGTGTTCTGAGAACACATTGAGTGCCTCCTACATAGGGTGTTCTGAGAACACATTGAGTGCCTCCTACATAGGGTGTTCTGAGAACACATTGAGTGCCTCCTACATAGGGTGTTCTGAGAACACATTGAGTGCCTCCTACATAGAGTGTTCTGAGAACACATTGAGTGCCTCCTACATAGGGTGTTCTGAGAACACAATGAGTGCCTCCTACATAGGGTGTTCTGAGAACACATTGAGTGCCTCCTACATAGGGTGTTCTGAGAACACACTGAGTGCCTCCTACATAGGGTGTTCTGAGAACACAATGAGTGCCTCCTACATAGGGTGTTCTGAGAACACACTGAGTGCCTCCTACATAGGGTGTTCTGAGAACACATTGAGTGCCTCCTACATAGGGTGTTCTGAGAACACATTGAGTGCCTCCTACATAGGGTGTTCTGAGAACACATTGAGTGTCTCCTACATAGGGTGTTCTGAGAACACAATGAGTTCCATGTTTTGAAGAAAATGAATATGTTGTGTTTGCATTACTCATTGAGTATGTAATTAATGAGTAATGAGATTCTTGATTTTCTGATATGATAAATTCTAAACAAAAAATAATTCTAAAATGATTTAATAGACTGTTATTAGTGTATAATATTACCTTCAAATTTGAATTACTTCAATTGATGTCCCCAGACGTTAACTGAAATAACTTATTTTGAAATTTATCCTCTGGTATTAAGGAATGCAAACTTATTTCTAAAGCCATTTATGACATCTGAATGTTATGTAAACAATATCTATGGTATAAATAAACCATTTGGCCCTGCTAGCTACTTATTTTATGTATTACGATGAACAATGTAATACATGTAGTACATAAGCACACATGCATTTTCACAATATGGTATTGAAGCTATATTACTTTGCAAAGTTTGCAAAGTTAATGGATCACAGTGTACATATGTTGTTAAATATGGCTGTTGTTGGCAGGATAGCTACTTTAAAATTGTCAACTGTTTTATTTTGCTTTTTATTACACATATATTATGCATTTCACCCTTGACTATGAGTTTGTTCGTAACTGAAAACAGTACCTTTAAAATCATAATTTATGTAAACTCTAATTTAAAGGATATAATTAAATTATAATTAAAATATATGTTCTAAGATAAAAGGATATAATTAAAATATATGTTCTAAGATAACATAAAAGTTAAATAATCAGGGCCCGGTTTTATGAAACAACTTACCATAAGACAATTTTGATCGTAAGTTCATTTCTTAAATTCTTTACTTTGATTTACAATTCACAAATGAACGCGATTTCTTTTCATTTTCTTATACATTTAATATGTCTGTACATAATGCACATATAATTGTCTACATTGAATGCTTTAGGTGCAAAAATATGAACAGTTTTAAAATTTGAGACTTATCGTAAGATGTTTAATAAAATGGGGCGCTGGTGTTTGTATTTAACTATTTATTTACTTGAAATAATCAATTGAAACATTTTGTGACAATTGACAAGTTCTTTTATAAATCTATTTGTTCACTTTTCCCATTCATTAACCATTTTCTTATCAAATAATACATAAAGCATTCATATTTAAATTAATTGGTTTATTGAGCATTTGAAAAAGCACAAAAAGATATTGACCCAAGTTTATATAGCGTGAAATATAACGCTTTAAATAGGTGAATGAATATTTTATGACATAAACAGGAGTGCACACAGTTAAAATTGTTAGTGCGTCAATATCAGGTGTTCAATTTCATATATATATATTGCTAAAAAATAAGCATTTTAAGATCGTAAACACTAAACAGCAGCTGAGAAAAATATTAAAGTTAGTCATAAATTATTATATATACACGAAAAGAACAAATACGAAATAAAAAAAACACTAACATATGTTACACGGCAGTTTAAAAAAACTCTTTAAAAAACAACTTATCGTTTGGCAGTGTGCAAGCGCTTGGGTTTTTATAAACTGTAGCATCGTATAAATGTTTTTTCCCCACCTATTAATTTATTCCAACATTTTCGTATCCCTTCGGGGATCCAGTGCATTTTGAAAGGTATTTTGTAGATGATTGTATGTATTTTCTCATTTTTAAATATATATATATATATATACAGTCCTTGCAAACTCGCAAAATGTCAGTTGTTTTGAGAAAATGCAAGTTGAAATTTTCAGCACTCACAAAAAACTGCGAGTAGGGTACATCCTTTTCGTACAAATTTAGCATGATTGACAGATTACTCAAATAACAAAAGAAGTTAGTTAAATGTTGTCTTTTACAACACAATCCACGGCCTCCTCTGGCCATTTTTTTCCTGGCGCCACCACTTGAGCCAAATGAAAAAGTTGGAGCCAAATTGGAGAAATTGGAGCCATTTGGCTCTAATGGCCCAAGCCATATTTCTTCTAGAGTTTTATGTATAAATTTATTTTAAATGTGAAAATAAGAGATTTGGTTTATATCTGGTACACTAAGGAATGAAATGAATAAAACCAAATAATATTAATAAAGAATATTTATATATATATATGTTTTCGAACCCCCAATATCTGGAAAGTTTCTACATCACATGACGTTTGCTTAAATCAACTAGCTGAACCTAATGACACCAGGAATCATATATACAGGCTTTCATTTGATTGTTTAAGATGTATAGGTAGGCCTTTATATCAGTAACAAGTTCAGAACCCGCCGTCTTTTCGTATTTCCGGAACCGCGAAAACCCATGACATTCGCTTATCTTTACGTCTTTTTTAATTTATTTTGACTGTCATATACATTAAAAACATATTTTTGCAATGAAATACACATAAAACCTCCTGGAAACTGATTAATAAACCAGTGTTTTGTGTAAAATGTTTGCAATTTTTTTGTGAAATCCAGATTCAGACACCTCGAAATTATGAATGAACAAAACAAATGTCACGTGGATCTAGTCAATCATGTAAAATATGTAAATTAATACAACACATTGTGTTTGATTAGTTAGAACCTGATTGGCTAGATATTATTCGAAAACGACAGTCATCAGTTGTTATTTAGGGATTAAGTTAATTACCGGAACACTAAAGGTTATCAGCTTTGTTTGTTTATTTAATGTTAAGTGTTCGCGCATGGTAGGTGTCAATTGGTTAGTTATTTTGTTTTAGACTACATTCAATGTACACTCGTCACGGTGATTAGTGTTGAGGTCTATTTATAACAGGCCGATTACAGTGGAGAAATTAAACAAGTTTTTTTTGGGGCAATTTCGATGTCGCCAAACACTTTCGCCAAAGTTTGAAATTTAGAGCCATTTTCTTTTTTCTTTCGCCATTGGCGCCATTGGCGATGCCCAGAGGAGGGCCTGACAATCTATTTAAAGAAGTGCATGCTCAGAAATGTCTTTGACCGAAAAGGTAAAGAAAACAAGCCGGTAAGAATGCACTTTTGTGAATTGAAAATATTTGCACTCACAAAAAAAAGCAAGTTTAAAGTGGGTAAAGAAGTTAAATTCTACCCCTGATATTACTGTACACTTTTGACTGTATGCATTTTTGACTGTTATAATGCATTTTGTTACAATTATTTTTATTATTTGTTAATTTTTTACTCCCTAGTACATTTACTATTATTAAGTATTTTATGCATACATGTTTATTATTATTTTTTATATTTATTATTATTTATATATATATAAATTTATTATTATTATACATTATTCTTTTTATTGCTAATGGGAAGCATAAATTTAAAATGTGTATACTTGATATCAAGCTCATTTTGTAATACAAAAAATATATATCACATAACTTGTGGTGTGGGAGTGTAATAAAGACACTCATATCATAATACACTAGCAAATGAAGGCAGAATCATCGCTCGAGATCTGTTTTTTGTTCAGCTTTGTGTGCAGTCAGTTGCCTCATTGATTCCCATAACCATTAAAAATACCAGATTACAGAAATTGACGAGGCAGTACCATTATGTTCGGTGTCATACAGAGATGACCGTAGTAACATACGACAACATCTTACGAAACATACAATTTTATATGGTAACAATACATTATTTAGGTAATTTAGGCAACTTCATATTAAATCATTTTAGAATTATTTTTTGTTTAGAATTTGTCATATCAGAAATTAAAGGGGTTGAATGATGCACTATTTTCAAACACTGTTTATTTTAAAGGGCTCTGAAAAACTTGAACAAAGCTGAAAGAATTATCAAAATGTCATGAAAGATAAAGGAGATATGACCTATTGAAAATGTGCAAAGAAACATAAATGGAGGCGGCCATCTTTGAACGATGACGTCATCGCGCCATTTTGCCATATCTGGCATTTGATAAAATGTCTTTTAAAGCAAAGAAAATCACTGCAAATGAAAACTAATACTAAAATGTATACATTTTACATCTGTATATTTATTTTTAATCAATTTGCAGTGGTTTTCTTTGCTTTAAAATACATTTTGTCAATATGCCATATATGGTAAAACGGCGCGATGACGTCATCGTTCAAAGACGGCCCTCTCCATTTATGTTCTTTGCAAATTTTCATTAGGTCACATCTCCTTTACTTTTCATGACATTTTGATAATTCTTTCAGCTTTTTTCAAGTTTTTCAGAGCTCTTTTAAATAAATCATGTTTGAAAATAGTGCATCAACCCCTTTAAGTAAAAAAACTCATTACTCAATGAGTAAGGCATTTAACACTTAAAATATTTATTTTCTTCAAAACACGGAACTCACAGTGATCGCGTCCAATATAATATAGGAGAATTGTCACTCAATGTGTTCTCAGAACACAGTGTCTCAGTTCTACTATTTCAGGGCGTCGATCTGTTTTGGGGGATTGCGACCCATGGGGGTGATTTTTAGCGTGCTTTTACAGAAAAGGGGAAATTATTTTGTGGCCATAATTTTGATTATAATCATTGTTTTAAAATAAAAGTCTACATGTTTTAGTTGTATTACAGTTCGTACTCAATATTTTACGTACCAGATTATTTATATATTTTTTTTTTTTCAGGGGGGAATTTTGAGTCTGAAATGGGGGAAAAAACATACTTTTTGGAGGGGGGGAATTCGTCTGGTTACCGGACGCAAAATCGGCAGATGACGGCACTGTATATTTTGCATAAAAAGGATATTTTGAGTATTTGCATTACTCACTGAGTAATAAGTTTCTTGACTTTTTGGTATGGCACACTCTAAAAAAAAATAATTCGAAAACGATTTAATAGACTGTTATTAATAAATGTACGTTATATGGCATTTTTGGTGTTTAATACAGATAAATGGACACCTTATGGCAATCTTGAAGTCTTTATTAAGCATTATAATTAGCCTTTGATTTATTAATCCAATATGATTTTGACTTTAAATCTGTCTACATAATAATATTTAAATACAATTTTGAGTTTTCAACTTTATTTCATTATTCTACCAATTTGAATATATTATTGGTGAAATTGTAATCAACATTTAGTAATATATATGCAAAAACAATTTGCTTTATAGAATTCTTATAATTAATATTAAAGAACTGAACGAATGTAGTTTATGCAGAAAAACTAACGAGAGTCGGACGCCACAGGTTTTTAAAAAATCAAGATTACCGTGTGCCCTTTAATATTGACGACTTATTAAATTCATTGCATAAAATTGCCTCTTTGCTTAAAATATTTTTTTCATGTGCAACCATGTTTGTATTAAATCCTTAAGTGGTACCCTGTGTATTTATAACAACTTCTATAATTTTATTACTTAAGTAAAAACTTTAGAACTGCCATAAAATGCACCGATTGCCAATCTAGATGTCTTAATAGCTGTCTTTAGCTTTAATATTTTTTTTTAAACAATATGAATGATGCTAAAGTTGCATACACATTTTAGCCAAATCTGGCATAACAAAAATTCATGTGGCTAAAAAAATATACGTGGTTTGGCTTAACTCTTTCAAGGATTTGTACAAATCCTTGACTATTTTAAATCCAATGAATACCCAGAAATATTAAATACATGTATCTGTTAAATCCAAAATGTCATTGTGTGACAACCATTTGGTCTTCAACATATTAAATTGCACATGATGAGAATTGGTTTGATAGTAATCTGAGTTATGTATGTTATAATGTATGGTATATAATAATAAATCTATATTACCGGTTGTAATCGTGAATCATTTTGATTAAACAATGTGGCAAATGTGATATACTGTTAGATTAATAGTTCAGCATAGACATTTATACATTATATCTAAAAAGATCTTTACGGTTATTGATCTTTATCTTAAATTTGTGGTACAACTATCAATGATTTGTATGATATTATGGTGTCTTAGATTTGATAACTAAACTGATGTTTATCAGAACTAGACTAGACTGAATTCTTTTGAATTTTATGAGTTTATTAATTCTTTATTTGCTCAAATTTAAGCTAAACATGTTTGGAAGCAGTTTTTTTTCCTTATTCTAGTAAAAAAAATCAAAATCCAAAAAGAATAATCTCAAAGTAAGGCAAAACAACACAAATTATCCAAATTAAATGGGTACTGGTACCATTCCCAAAAGACCATGACCAAAATCGCTGGGAAAATAAATGCCACTAACAGCACTAGAGGAAAAAATATATTATTGATTCTGAAAACTGTCTCATGACATAAAATCTTAAGGTAATTAATTAATTGTTCTTTTAAAGTTTACAACACATTTTGATCCAAAGGCATTAATAATATAGAAGTAGCATCAGCCACAGCAATCAGACCCCTAATTACGCCACCATTACTCATTAGTAAGAACATAGGTCATATACTAATGTACATGTGTTGATTAAAAGTCTAGTTTTATTCACAGGTTCTTGAAATATCCGTGACTGAATATGCGCAAAATGAATTATGAGTTGGTAACTGTTAACTGAACGTGGTTTGTTCTGGCCGGTTAAAGCCGCTTATATTGTGTATTTATAGAGTTTGGAATGTCATCAGTAGGTTAGAAAGGTTGTACATAATTATGTTGCCGGCCTGCAGGCCAAAACTTTTAACACAAAATCCTGAGATTTTTTAAGTTTAAGATTTAAAGCGCGCAAAATACATTTTTAAATGGAGTTCATGACTTGATTTTTGTAATTATTTTTTATAAATTAAATTATTATGCAATTAATACATCTTGATGCATTGTTTGATAGTTATAGAAAATAATTAATTAGCATCTAGTAAATTAATTTGATTAGAAAGAATTGGTTTAGTTTTTATCATAATGCAAAAACAAAGTTGTCATAACTCTTTAAGATATAATATAAAAATTATAATCATTGTACACAGCTGCAGCTGTGATAGTGGTTTGTATGGTGTTTTACATCATTTTCAACACATGTAAGGTTATATATGATGGGTCGATTTTTTGTGGTGGAGGCAGACCACCCTCTTTTCCTGGTAGAAAACCAGTACTGTACACCTCCAGCTATCCGTAAGATTCGGCACAATTATAGTGGTACCCGTACATAAGAGCTGCTAGTTCCTGCTGCGTGATATTTCAGTAATAGGCTGACCAATAATGAATTAAAGAAGTCACGGATATATTGCTGCTTTTGCACATGTCGTTTATGTCACTGAAGGAACTAATTTTGTCCTTAAAGGTGTTAATTGTATATTCAGTCAGTGCATTACACGGATGACCCCACTGATTCAACACTTGTATATACTCTGACTAGGGAGCTCAACAGGACCAATTGGGGAAATAGGTTATAAACTGTGAAAATATAGCTGTTAAATCATGAACATTTTGTTTTGATGGAAAAGTTGGAGATTGTACACTTAAATCCGGAGATCCGGAGAGGTGACTGGAAAGTCTGGAGAATACGGATTTTATCCGGAGATTTGATAGGCCTGATATGTTGTAAGCATTGGCTGTTGTTGGCGGTATAGCCACTTTAAATTATATATGTTGTCACGTACAACTGTTTACTAGCCTAATAAATTGGCTCCTATGCAGTTTTTTTTTTATTATTCTGACGTTCTATGTAACTGCATATATGTTGATGCTCGCCAATACGAAATATTTCAAAAGAGCATTAAACGTGTATTTTAACACACTAAACTGTCTACGTACCTCCAAGCTGCGATCTTATCCATATGTCTGATGTTTTTCTACTATCCCATGCAGATGGTGCCCCTGGCTCATACGTATTTGAACGTCTCAACTCGGGAGGTGCTAATGTCTCATTTTTTCTATCTGAGTCTTTTGCTTGCGGTGCTTTAGATTGAGGCGTATCGTTTAACTGAACTAATGACCTAATTTTCTGGTGACCGGTATTGCGATCAACATCTCCTCCTGCACTAACAAACCCTGATACAGGGTCTACGATGTTGTCATAGTCGCGGTATGGAGCTTCGGCTCTGTAATCTCCATTATCGTTCCACTTTTTATATCCTATATTTTTTAAATCTTCTTGAAATGAGTCAACATCACATCTTCCCGACAAAGTAGGAAATTTCATATGCCTTATACGACGCTTTTCTTCAATCTGATTAACAGTGTGTCCCCCAGCATTGGCATCAGTGAACAGATAGGTCTTGAAATTAGGTCTGGTTTTAAAAGCGGAGTCAGACAAAACATGACCACTAGAATAAACTTCTGTCATTGTGACAGCTTTAGATAATTATACTGCGTTTGCCTTATTTAAAC
Source organism: Cyrtodaria siliqua (assembly GCA_037043455.1). Taxonomy (NCBI): domain Eukaryota; kingdom Metazoa; phylum Mollusca; class Bivalvia; order Adapedonta; family Hiatellidae; genus Cyrtodaria; species Cyrtodaria siliqua. The sequence goes on from JAWPHD010009538.1 coordinate 77,200, forward strand.
AACACCACAGTCGCAAAAATTGCAAGTATTTTTCATTTAAATCTCACATACAAACGAAATTAATAAGCTCTTCCCCTCCATTGCTGTAAACTTCCTCGTTACCCTTAGATACAACCGAGGATTTACTTATATGGAAGTTTCCGTGACAGACGTTCCTTTCGGAAATCTTCGCCAAGTAATCGGTGAATTGCCGAGTGACGGAAATCGACGAAGCAGTTCAGTTTGGTTTACTTCCGTTTTTGACTGTTTACAGTATACACTGGGGAAACAGTACCTTAAAAGGAGGACATTTTTCCATATAATAAGGACGTTAAACCAGTCTAAAAACTTAAAGCGGAAGTAATTACCACGACATCAACAATGGCTCCGCGAAGACGACAGACGCCGAGTTCTGAGCATTCAAACGACAAAACTAGCTCGGTGAAAGGCAGTTCAAAATCTAAGCATGTGTCAAAAGCTAAAGCAAAAGACGAGGAATATTCAAAGAAGAAAGTCAACTCGGTTCTGTACAAGATATTGGTTGTTGCACTCGGTAAGTTACCGGCTCGGATATCTTATTTGTTCTTCTCTCTATCTTTGATAACTGCATCCGTACCCTACGACTGCGGCCAAGGGGTTAGGTGATTGAACTCCTGGAGTGGGGGTGGGGGGGGGGTGGGTAGAGGTGAGGCTCGACCCTAGTGCTCGACATTACCTTTACGGACAGCTTGCCCATGTGGCAAGTTCATTCTGAAATTTACTTGCCCATGCAGTTTGCTGGTTGCCCAATTATTTAGACCCGAAGCTTTTATTTTTTTAAAGATATACTGTTTGAGGCTTCACAAGTATTAATTAGACCACTTAATCATATAACTCTCACAGCACCATTTCTGAGAATTCTAAAAGCTGGTCTATTACTTACAATGTGTGGTGATATTGGATGCCCGGTAGCCAGGTTAGCTCAGTTGGTCAGGGCTCCAGAAATTGGATAGCCCGACGCCCGGGGCTAGTCAAAATTGAAGTCGGGCTTGTAACAACTTCCATGCAGGTAGCCCGTATTTAGTGAATTATCCTGGGGTACCGATCACCGTGGTAGTTAATAGCAAACTAATTAAAAGAAATTTATAAGATATTATATATCTTATTATTCTTTATCTGACTAAAAAACATTTTCACTTAATTACTTTATAAACACTTTTTCTGCCAATAAATATCAGTTTACCACTCGTAAAAGTGTTGTTAGTTAAGGAAGTTCAGCCGCCATATTTGTTTCTCTTGGGTACCGATCGCCTGTGTAATAGTAAAATCTGAAATAATAAGCGTACTAGACAAAACTTCTTGCCAATATTGGTAAAAACAAAAGAGCAACACCACTTTAATAAATCAAAGATGTTTGTTTTGTGATTTTAAAATTTGATCACCATTACTATTATTTTTTTTTTTTTAATAAAATCATGCAATATGAATTTTCAGTTTCACAGGAAGGACTCATCCCAGTTCAACATTTTTAAATAAATAGGCTTCTTGTGACATAATGTCCCCTTATTAAGTTAAATTAAGTTATTAATTTTACTAAAAGAATCAAATTTTTAAAATGGCAAGAAGTTTTACAAACTTGTACATACCATTTACCATATAAGGAGATAACGTGACCAGATACTTTGAGAAAAAGTGCATAGGTCTATGACGTCATATGCATGCTTTCCATGTAGTAGACTCGCTTTTTTTGCAGGGTTTTTCGATGTTTTTAAATGGAAGTATTAAATGTGATGATTAAAATTCTTCATAATACCAAGTTTTATGAATTCAAATGAAAATAAAATGGAAATAACCCGTAAAAAGGACATTCGCTTCACTTTGGTAATTTGACAGTCGGACATGCACCATCTGTAACAAAAAACAGTGGAAGTAACAGCGCGAATTCCGATATTCCGGATTACACCGGCGATCAGTACCCACCGGTGAAAGGTACCCAAAGGATATAATGAGTATCTGAATCCGTTAAATCAGAATCAGCTTTAACATAATGAGATGTCGTCAGCTGGGTATAAGTAATAGATAGAGTCAGGTCTCAGTGAGCTGGTTAATTTAATTAAAATTGTGATAAAACAAGATACGTTAAAACTATTTCCAAAAAAGATAAATGATAACTGACAAAGACAAAAACAAACAGACATATTATTTTTAAGGCAAGTAAAAAACACAGGGCTAGTGGATTTTGAGGACCCCCTAGCCCTGGGCTAGTCCCCTAAAAAAATATTCTTGGAGCCCTGTTGGTAGAGCAGTCGCCCTATAAGTGAGGGGTCCTGGGTTAGAGTCTCGTACCGGCTGCACTTTCCCCCATGGTTTACTTTACTGGTGACAAGGATAATTCGGTGAACACGGGATATCGGCACCGGGGGTCTGAGAGACCGGGAGAGCTGGGCTAGCTCTTAAAAGCGGGAGGAGTGTGGTGCTATTGGATGCCTGGTGGCCCGGTTAGCTCAGTTGGTAGTGCACTCGCCCTGTAAGCGAGGGTCCCAGGTTCGAGTCACGTACTGGCTGCACTTTTCCCCCTTGGTTTACTTCAAATATAACAATAATAATAGTATCGGAAATCTGCAAAGAGCAATGTTTTTTTTTTTATATTTTGTCATATTCTAAGGTCCTTGTCCCTCAGTTTTGAAGTGGCCTGATGGGATTGAATCTTTGAGACTTTACCTGCCCTGGACCCCCAATACCGACCTAAAAGCAGTTTTTAAGGATATTCAATATTTTGAATTGGGATGAGTCCTTCCTGTGAAGGATTTTATGAAATTAATGATAATAACGCAACAAATAGACTTCCATTATTCAAAACATAATATATAAGAGCAAATGAAGATTGAAAAAGTGTTCTAAGTAAATTTATGTACAATCTGACATTAAAATGTACCATTTTTTGGGCATCTGTCTAGAAATATCCACAACCTTACACTAAAAAGGAATAACATCCATATAATCCCTGATTCCCTAAGTCTTATCAAGGGCAGTTGAAATCCAATTTTTTTGAAATTGATTTAATTTTAGCTCAAATTTGACCAAACACAGAATGCCTTTTGTTCTTAATTGTCTAAATTGACATGTGTTAATTATCCCCACAATTGTTTTCACAACTTTCAAAATGACTTGTTGTTCCTGGCTGAATGAATGGAAATAAAGTGGTCAATTTAATGCCTGTGTGTGCGTAATTCTAAGGTTTATAGTCCCTCCGCCAACATACTCGATAAGCCTTTCCAGGGGTGTAAAAATTTGGAAAAATCCACTCGCCCTGCATGACTAGTGGAATCAAAAAGCTACTCGCCCTTACCAATTTACCACTCGCCCTGCAGCATATAACCTGAACATTATTTTCACCACTATAGTAAGCTACAATAAGTACATTTGTGTACTCACAGACACTGTAGAAGCTGACAGGCTGGACCAATAATAGACGCCAGAACTAATTAATAGCGGTTGGGAACTACGCTTGTTGTTCAAGCATACCCGTTCTGATTCGCCGACACTCAGGCCGAATCCGCTTGCAGTCGCTGACGCAGACTTTCTGAACAGCGACCTGATGTCTGCTTGTTTACCAGTCATGTTTACGGTGTCGATATAAAAAAAAACAGTCAGACTGGTTAGCGATATATTGCATCACACTCCAATTGATTTTTGCGTGAATTGAATCACAGTCTATATGATGTGTGGGTTACCTGGTGACAAACAAACACCTGTTAATCTGGGTCCTGCAAACGACAATACGGAACAAAATTACACGTCGGAAATGATCCAGATTTGAAATCTTGCAAATATTGCAACATCGTGTTTGACCAATAGTTTAACTTAATTTTTATAGTGCAAAAAGTGACTCGCCTTATTGGCGACGAGACGCCAAATGTTACTCGTCCGCAGGCAGCTTGCACTCGCCAATGCGAGCGGGCTAGTGGAATTTTACACCCCTGCTTTCGGTATCTCACCAAGATGGGTACAATAGCGTCTGGACTTATGGTCAATTAGCACGTTTTTTCGACTCATTGGGACACCTAGAAAAGGCCCTGATTTCGGACAAAATTTGTTTTGAAACAGATAAGATCCTCTTTGTATATCAAAGTACCAAGTACCAATATTGTTAATAGGCTTTATTAATTTTAAATTGTTTGAAAGTGCATTATATATTAAATGATTTTCATGTGCAGGGCACTCGTTTGGTCATTTTTGGGGCCAACATTCGGCCCCATTCCCGTCCCCTAAATGTATATATTTTCCCCCCTTTTCATGTGAAAAATTCCTCTCTTTTTATTAGAATTTTTTAAACTCCAATACAGGAAAACGGCGTACATTTTGCAATTTGGAATGGTAACTTCTTTAAATAAAAAAAACACACACTAATTTGTGTTTCTTAGAAATTCCCCTTTGATATGAAAACTGTGAGCGCAAAATTCCCCTTCCTGAGGGCTAAAAGCTGACTAGTGCCCTGATGTGTAAAAAGTTATAAAAACAAGTTTCAACCCTGCAAAGTTTAATTATAAAAGAACGATGCATTGCGGGTGTATTACCCTATCGCTCATCGCCCCAAAGCAAAGCAAAAACAACATGGCTTCCGTAATTTCTGGGGAGAACCCTGCTTTACCTACCTGGCACCTCATGTTTTAAGCATGGCCAAGCATACTCTCTTACTAACACATGTACCTATTTGGTCAAATTTGAGCCGAATTTCGGAAAGGAAATCAATTTAAAGTTTTTGGATTATAGTTGTCCTTGATAAGACAAGGAGGCTGTTATTTGTTTTAGTTTGAGGTTGTGGATATTTCTAGGCTGAGGCACAAAAAATGCGATGTTAAGGTAATACTATACATAATTTTGGTACACTTTTCTATTCTACATTTACTCTCAAATATGTTTTGTATAATGGAATTCTATTTGTTACCTAACCTTATCATTAATTTCATAAAATCAGTTTAAATAAATTTTTATTTTCACAGGAAACATTGAGCCCAATTCGCCAACTTGAATATCTTAATAAAATCTGCATACTAATCTTAATTCTTGATTAACATTTCAAGATTGCCTTGTGTCTGTTTGATTGATAATGAGCGTGTACTTCATCGGACTTAAGACATCTTGGTAAAGACCTCTATCATAAAATAAAAAGACAACCTTTGAGGTCCAAACTGCTATGAGAGACACTCCTAGAGCGAATAGGATATGAACATGTTTTTGTGTTATATATTAAAGACGATAATATTAAAGTACCTTATACCCCCATATAAACGCTATCCTCACCTGTTTTTCAAAAAATAATTTTATTTTATTTTTAATAAGGCCCAAAAAAAAAGAGTCTGTTTTGGTCTTACGACATCCCCATTTATTTCCTGCTGACCCTAAACTTTTTTTGCAGAGAAATGTATAATTATACATATTTTTATTAATGAAATCTATTTTAAGCAATCTTGATCCGTGCTATTATTATTTACATCATGTGATACATAATATGACTGTTAAGTTTATTTAAAAATTAGTTGTTTATCTTACTGGAATATTCTACATGTTCTATGACATTCTATGATGGTATAAATAAAGCCTTTTGGGGTTGTTGTTTGGTTTCAGTATAAAGTTCCAGTCGGTATTAGAGTTGAATAATCTGGTTTCAGTATCAGTATTAAAAGTGGTGTATCTGGTTCATTATTTAATTAAGAAATTGGATTAAAGGGTCCCTTGACAATTTAGATTAAAGGGACACTCACAATTCAGATTAAAGGGACACTTACTGAACATGTACACAATTAATCCAGCTGTAATTTTTATGGTAAAGTAAAGATTTTTCTATTGTTTCATTTCAGCCATTGCTATTGGATTTGTGCACAGGTAAGAACTTTCCTATTAAAAAGTTAGACTGAGCCTTCATGGTTGAGAGGGTAAAGAAACCTTCTTGCCTCTCCCCATTTGCAGGTTTAAGTCCCAGTGGGAGTTTGACTTGTAAATGTGTGAAAGTGTCTATTACTAACACAGGAATAAAAAGGTATATGTTAATAAAATCATGTAAAAACATGTTTAAAAAATCTCTCAGGGAGAACTTTCTATGTTACATAGAGTGGATGGGGTATTTTTTCTTTACTGCTTTTATTGATTATTCCTGTGATTATTACGATGGTGGGAGATATACAGTACTGGTTCTAACCAGGAATAGTGTGTGGAATGCCGCCAGCACTGAAAATAAACCATCGTACATAGCCTAAAATGTGCACACATTATGTTAAACCCTAAACAAAACAATTGTTTTTAAAAAAAAAAAGTCTTAGTTGAGTCAAGCTGTCTGTACTCACTTTCTAGGTACATGGTCACCAAGTGTACCAGCTGTGTTTGACTTTCTTATTCATTCATTTCTCGTTATGTGGATATGCACAACAAATAATTAATATAAGTGCGACATATGGATGCTACATATAAATGGATTGGTCTGTCCGTTACATTCTATGCATTTAATATTAATAAAAGTCATGTGCATTAATTTCTAAAAATGTAACTGAACATTCTACTTGTTTGTCAACCTATTCTCTATCCCTTTTAAAATATTGCTGAAATTTAGATAAGAGATAAGAATTCTAGTGGAGAAAATGACCTCTTTCAGTCATAGATAAGCAGAAACATTAATAATATTGCATATACCAGTATTATGAGTAATGGAGACAAATCTAAAAAAAAAATTAAAATAAGAAATACATGTTAGTATTTAAACTCTTTGATTTATAAACGCCTGTTTTTTATGTGCTACCCTATGGTAGAGGAGGAGGGGAAATATAATACTGGTATTGTCAATGTCCTTCTGTTTCGCCCACTATCCGTACGTCGTCAATGAATCAAGTGTTAGTTGCCATATAACCTTTCATGTGTTGGTGTGCCATTATACATAATTCAGCTCACTTGCTTTGCATTGCTTTTGATACAATTCAATAGATTTCAAACTTTAGAAAGCGATACATCTAGATGTGCTCATTCATACCAAAAGTAGGTCACAATGACTGACCTTGACTTACATTTAACACCTCATTGATTAATTTCAAGATAATCGGTTAGCGGTAGCTCAATTTCTGCTTTCTTCAACTTCAAAATGTACATCTAGAGGAGAACAACTAAAGATATGACTGTGGATGACAATGGATTACCAATTACCAATATATATGTTCCATTTTCAGGAACCACATAGCCAACATGTTTGAGAGAGATCGCCATTTCTCCCATCTTTCTTCGCTAGAGCGTGAGCTGACATTCAGGACAGAAATGGTACACTGTGATTTCTTAAACATTCTTTATGTGTAGACACATGTTAGACCAGGGGTAATTAAAAATTCTATTTTTTTATTAGGCCAGACCAATTTGATGACTTGGATTACGGATTTTTTCCCCGAAATTTGAAGTTAGGAGAAAGGAATAATAATAAAAAAAATAATAATAGTAAAAATAATAATAAAATAATCTGGCACACGTGCATATTTCAACTAAGAAAAAGACACCGGACAGATAACCAAAACCATGTGTGATGTACCAAACAAACTTTACTACAGAGACAAAAGAATAAAATGCAGTGTATCAAGCAATAACTGAGTGGTACATTTGAAACTGAACGCAGAAAATTGAACACACACGCACTCACGCATGCATGAAAACTGTACGGAGTATTAAAACATTAATAATTTATGACAATACCTTCATCATAATATAAATCAAGACTAGTTTTCAAAAACATCATAATATAAATCAAGACTAGTTTTCAAAGACACGAACTATACATGTACGTTGAACTGTCAGACAAGAACTTGTAAAACTACAACTATTAAATACCTGAGTACATGATCAATGTAATATCTACCCTACCCCCATCCCCCTCCCAAACACACTCGCATCCCTAGGCTATGACACACACACATGCACACACACATACACATGCACGCACACATACAAGCTTGCATGCATGCAAACTGTATGGAGCAGGGTTCAAAGTAGGCCTGGATTTTAGGGAGAAGAGATTTATCCCTCCAAAGAAAATAGAGAGAAGTGACCAAAAAATAGGGAGAAGTGAGAAGACACGATCTTTTAAATTAAGCGCGCAATAAGTTATTTTTAATTATTATTAAACTGATATACATGTATACACCCTATTGGTTATAACCTTTTGATTATTTACGAGCATGCTAGCCGTTTCAAATTAAATGTGTTTATTAATTTTATTCACACTCACAGGCACTCTTTACTTATTATACTGTAACTATAGAAGGAAGGACTGAGAGAAGAATCAATATAAATATATTGCATGTATCTTTATTTATTCATATTTCTATCAATTTGTATGGAGTTCTATGAAGGGTGTAAATATGATTCTCAAACTTCTTCGTAAAAGGCTTATTCCTCATTCAGACCTATAAGACCAATTTATGTGTTTTGTTTCCCAATTTGTATTAGCTAAAAACAATATTTAATAAAAAAATGTTTTTCCTCCATCCGAACTTATGTACCTATCCGAACTACTATGACACCGCACTTTTCCGGAAGTAAAATATTGCCGAAAATTCAGTAGAAATGTCATCTATTATTAACTCTTTTTCATGCATTTGTTTGTTTGGATTGCCAAAAGGTCCGTTTAATCAAGCAATTAAGAAAACACAACTGTAATCATTATTCGGTGGTATCTTTTAATCACCTCAGGTCAATTAACTTCAGATTGTCACGTTTTCAGCGCGCACTTGTCTAACTGTAACGGAACCTAGGATTGGTCAATTTTTCAGTTATACGCAATCTCATTGGATAAGGCGTGTGTATTCCCTGTACAGTCTAATTTGTAAACAAAAAATGGCGAGGTGCGAAAATTGCCTCGGGGGATATTATAGTTGTAGGAAAGTATGCTCCCCGCGGGGTTTCTGTTGTGATCGATCAAAGCAATTAGCATAATCCCTTCCCAGAGATGTCTACGCCTGTCCTGAGACATTAACAAAAGGTCAATTAAAGGACTGGTTACACTTCGCTCGAGGGCGGGGAAAAAGCGAAGTGGTCAATCTGAAGGCGACTTAAACTTCTCCGTCGGCAAAAAAAAACGCGAAGTCTTAAAGTTCCATAGATATATATGTTTTTTAAGCTGCATGTAGGTGTTACCTAGTTCTGACATCATTCAGATCAAGAGATTAGCTTTCATGAAAACATGCAAGCCTCAAAATTTAGGCACATAAATTCATATAAATTTCGGAAATTTCGAGGGTCGGGTGAATTTTTTTTTTTTTTATTTTTCACTTTTTTGACTTTTGAAGTTCGGCGGGTCCGTAATCCAAGTTATCAAATTGGTCTGGCCTTACAGGTAAAGATTTTTTTGCTACAGGTAAAGTATGTACTTAAAGCTAGGCTAGCACACGGATTTTAAACCCTTTAGCCAAATCTGGCTAAAGCGCTAAAAATTTCTTTTGCCAGATTAGAATGTCTTTAGCCAGACTTTTGCCGAGATATTTTGGAACTTTAATTGAAGACGCTAAAACCTCGCATTTGCATACACATCAAAAGTAAATTAAAAGAGTATGCTTTAATATTAACCTGTAGGGTATCAATATTTCCATATCATATGCATGCTGCATTCTGCTTATTTAGTGCTTATAATTAAAAGTTGAGGTGCACAATATTCAAAACTGTTTAAAAATTGTATTTATTTAGTGTAAGTTAATGCATATTGGAGTATGTGACTCATTATCTGGCTGTTTCCTGTTAACAGGGGTTCCAAAGAAGCTAGAAAGGTTGTGTTGCATTGTGAGACAACATTTGGAAATGCTACATACACCACGACTATCATGCATAGAATAAGGAATGAAAGCAACTTCCTTCTAAAATTGTACCAATATTTTGAGTAATCGCACCTTTTGAATTGACTATTGTTTCATGTTGATCGAACAATCAAACATAAAATTGTCACAATTTACAGACAGCAGATCAAAACATGTTCACACTTGCCATTCATTCAAGTTTACGCTACTGCATGTACAACCAATTAGTGGGCCCTCAACACTTACCAGTGATCGTAAAGTTCAAAAAGGTCGTTGGCCTTTAAACAGAGCATCTCTGGCTGATTAATTCTTAAACAAACAGTGTCACATTTCATGCACTTTCTGTTTTGATCGGCCATCTTGGCCGTAAGAGAGCGCTACGTTATTTGATGTTTTACCCGGCTCAATAACGCAGTTAAATATATGGATACTATTGAGCGCGGGGACACAAACTAGTTGATCGACAGCGAGAGGCGGAACAGTGGGCGGGTTCAATAAACACCTAATTAGTTATCAGTCCAAATCTGATTGTCGTTAATTAGCTGACAACACCCATCCGGATAGTGGCTTATAAATGGATTCACCAGACCGCCGATGTCTGGCGAATTTGCTACGTATTTCTTGCGATTTTCATTCGCCAGTTAGGGCGAATGGTTAACGTGAGCCTAGCTTAAAGAAACTAACCCGCTAAATAACTACAAAACTGTTTATCAAAACTCTATCCATAATTATGTTCAGGTCATACAATAGCATATAATTTATGTGCCGATTAAAAGTATAGTTTTTATTCACCGGTTCTTAAAAATATCCGTGATTGAATATGCGTGAAGTGAATTATGAGTTGGTTACTGTTAATTCGACTCAAGTTTTGGGGTTTGGTCTGGCTGATTAAAGCCGTTTACATTGCATCTGCAGAGTTTTGATTCTCAAAATAGTTATATAAATTTTGCCTGTTGGTGGCGGGATGGCTACTTTAAATATTTATAAACATAATATAGACATGCATTAAATAAACTATACATGTAATAATAAGTTGAATTATTATTTATGAAAATGTTTGGACTGGAAAACACGACGGCTCAATATATTTTTGTTGTTAAATTATCAATATTATTGCATATATGGTTCATATTGCTACCACTGTACATATTATTAAATAAAAACATATAACTAGCATCCCAAAACAAGAATGTAATATAGCCCCAGAAGTATTGATATTCATGATTTATACACTGAAACTAGCCGTGTTGTCGAGTTTTGTCGACCAAACTATTTCATTCACAATAATTAAATTGATTCTTTTATGGGACCTGATTTAGTGCATGTGTTCATTGAACATGCAACTGAAACACATTATGATGATTGTACGCGTATTTGAATGGATACCCATTATGATGATTGTACGCGTATTTGAATGGATACCATTATTCTTTCAGGTCATCTTCAGTTCCTTTAACAAAGATGCTGTCTAGCACTGCACATGTTATGCATAGTTTTTTCTATGTCAAAATTGATGTTGTTATCTTCCAATCAGCAATGATTTGACTGAAACAAATGGATTACCCAGATTTGTTAGATAAAGGAAACTAATATTGTTGAAATACCGAATTAGTTTTAGCTATATATAATGATGTCATTTCTTTCATTTGAAAGATAGTTTTGGTTATGGTCCCCATCCAACAAACGAGGCAACCTAGGGGAATAACTTGCCTAAGCAGGGCATGAAAGTTCCACTTGTCCGCTTGCCACGACACTCGTCTGCTCCCCATGACAAGTGCTTGTTGATGCAGGACGAGTAGAAATTCAGATAAATTCTTTAACAATTTATCAATTTGACCGATCAAATATAATGTAGGACGAATAACTCGGAAACAAATTTTCCTGCCCTGCTAAGGACACACTGAAGTAACAAGGTGGCGGCAGTGAGGCTCCCTGCTAAGGACACACTGAAGTAACAAGGTGGCGGCAGTGAGGCTCCCTGCTAAGGACACACTGAAGTAACAAGGTGGCGGCAGTGAGGCTCCCTGCTAAGGACACACTGAAGTAACAAGGTGGCGGCAGTGAGGCTCCCTGCTAAGGACACACTGAAGTAACAAGGTGGCGGCAGTGAGGCTCCCTGCTAAGGACACACTGAAGTAACAAGGTGGCGGCAGTGAGGCTCCCTGCTAAGGACACACTGAAGTAACAAGGTGGCGGCAGTGAGGCTCCCTGCTAAGGACACACTGAAGTAACAAGGTGGCGGCAGTGAGGCTCCCTGCTAAGGACACACTGAAGTAACAAGGTGGCGGCAGTGAGGCTCCCTGCTAAGGACACACTGAAGTTACAAGGTGGCGGCAGTGAGGCTCCCTGCTAAGGACACACTGAAGTAACAAGGTGGCGGCAGTGAGGCTCCCTGCTAAGGACACACTGAAGTAACAAGGTGGCGGCAGTGAGGCTCCCTGCTAAGGACACACTGAAGTAACAAGGTGGCGGCAGTGAGGCTCCCTGCTAAGGACACACTGAAGTAACAAGGTGGCGGCAGTGAGGCCCTGCTAAGGACACACTGAAGTAACAAGGTGGCGGCAGTGAGGCTCCCTGCTAAGGACACACTGAAGTAACAAGGTGGCGGCAGTGAGGCTCCAAACTGTCATCTCTTTCCTGCCCTGCTGAGGACACACTGAAGTAACACGGTGGCGGCAGTGAGGCTCCCTGCTAAGGACACACTGAAGTAACAAGGTGGCGGCAGTGAGGCTCCAAACTGTCATCTCTTTCCTGCCCTGCTGAGGACACACTGAAGTAACACGGTGGCGGCAGTGAGGCTCCCTGCTAAGGACACACTGAAGTAACAAGGTGGCGGCAGTGAGGCCCTGCTGAGGACACACTGAAGTAACAAGGTGGCGGCAGTGAGGCCCTGCTGAGGACACACTGAAGTAACAAGGTGGCGGCAGTGAGGCTCCCTGCTAAGGACACACTGAAGTAACAAGGTGGCGGCAGTGAGGCTCCCTGCTAAGGACACACTGAAGTAACAAGGTGGCGGCAGTGAGGCTCCCTGCTAAGGACACACTGAAGTAACAAGGTGGCGGCAGTGAGGCTCCCTGCTAAGGACACACTGAAGTAACAAGGTGGCGGCAGTGAGGCTCCCTGCTAAGGACACACTGAAGTTACAAGGTGGCGGCAGTGAGGCTCCCTGCTAAGGACACACTGAAGTAACAAGGTGGCGGCAGTGAGGCTCCCTGCTAAGGACACACTGAAGTAACAAGGTGGCGGCAGTGAGGCTCCCTGCTAAGGACACACTGAAGTAACAAGGTGGCGGCAGTGAGGCTCCCTGCTAAGGACACACTGAAGTAACAAGGTGGCGGCAGTGAGGCCCTGCTAAGGACACACTGAAGTAACAAGGTGGCGGCAGTGAGGCTCCCTGCTAAGGACACACTGAAGTAACAACGTGGCGGCAGTGAGGCTCCAAACTGTCATCTCTTTCCTGCCCTGCTGAGGACACACTGAAGTAACACGGTGGCGGCAGTGAGGCTCCCTGCTAAGGACACACTGAACTAACAAGGTGGCGGCAGTGAGGCCCTGCTGAGGACACACTGAAGTAACAAGGTGGCGGCAGTGAGGCCCTGCTGAGGACACACTGAAGTAACAAGGTGGCGGCAGTGAGGCTCCCTGCTAAGGACACACTGAAGTAACAAGGTGGCGGCAGTGAGGCTCCCTGCTAAGGACACACTGAAGTAACAAGGTGGCGGCAGTGAGGCTCCCTGCTAAGGACACACTGAAGTAACAAGGTGGCGGCAGTGAGGCTCCCTGCTAAGGACACACTGAAGTTACAAGGTGGCGGCAGTGAGGCTCCCTGCTAAGGACACACTGAAGTAACAAGGTGGCGGCAGTGAGGCTCCCTGCTAAGGACACACTGAAGTAACAAGGTGGCGGCAGTGAGGCTCCCTGCTAAGGACACACTGAAGTAACAAGGTGGCGGCAGTGAGGCTCCCTGCTAAGGACACACTGAAGTTACAAGGTGGCGGCAGTGAGGCTCCCTGCTAAGGACACACTGAAGTAACAAGGTGGCGGCAGTGAGGCTCCCTGCTAAGGACACACTGAAGTAACAAGGTGGCGGCAGTGAGGCTCCCTGCTAAGGACACACTGAAGTAACAAGGTGGCGGCAGTGAGGCTCCCTGCTAAGGACACACTGAAGTAACAAGGTGGCGGCAGTGAGGCCCTGCTAAGGACACACTGAAGTAACAAGGTGGCGGCAGTGAGGCTCCCTGCTAAGGACACACTGAAGTAACAAGGTGGCGGCAGTGAGGCTCCAAACTGTCATCTCTTTCCTGCCCTGCTGAGGACACACTGAAGTAACACGGTGGCGGCAGTGAGGCTCCCTGCTAAGGACACACTGAAGTAACAAGGTGGCGGCAGTGAGGCTCCAAACTGTCAGCTCCAGATTTAGAGCCCAACATGCTATCCACTGTGCCATCTCCGCCCTCATGCTATCCACTGTGCCATCTCCGCCCTTTTCCTTCCTTTTGAGGGATTTTGATGAAACTTCGTCACAAGGAACGACTCATAGAAATAAAGCTCTGGATTGCTATTCCGGTAATTTGATCAAAGATCAAGGTCGCCATTCCTATAAACAGAAAATTAGTTTCCCCTCAATAACTTTGTCCTGAGGGATTTTGACTGGTGTTTTAAGTGCACTGAGGCGGTTATGCGTGTGCAATTTTAAGAAAGGTGGCTACTCATAATTCACTAAATTTGCTTGTTTATATAGTGTTGTATTAGTTTAATGTTACCCCTAAAACTGATTGTCTCCTTAACCTAAGTCAGTGACAGAGGAACATTTTGATATTGGGTGGAGGTGGGGTGGGGGATCTATTGCAGATTTCCAGTGAGGGGATATCTGGAACAGACCTGTCAACCCTGTTCCTATGTCTTTGTAATACTATTGTTTTTATGAAACTGTAAAATAAGTTTTCATTAAAATATTTGGACAATTGAATCCACTTAAATCATTGTGTTTTCAATGCCTTGATGTAAACAGTATCATGTTAAGTGAGAATATTTGATAAATAGACCTTATTAGCAGATCTATACAAATATTTCTTCCAGTTAATTTGATACGCCTCATGAACACTTATCTTGCGATCATCTTAAACTATAATTAGAGATTTTTTGTCGTTTTAGAGGTTATATTCTTCTCAGTTTGCAACATCATACACCCTTACTGTGACGCGTACAGCATTCAGTGCAGAAATATATTAACTGGTTCTTTTTTCATTTAGGATTAAGGTATTTAATAGAACTTTAGTGATGATGAAATACGGTAGCACAGTTTAAAAAGAAAGAAATAGATTAAAATCAGTTTAAACACAAAATGATATGCTGGGGTGTGAAATTTTGAAATTTGAAACATTTGTTTTGTAGAAATAATAATGTAGATGACCTTGGAGCTTGTTTTGTTTGTAGTAATTAAACAGCGTTAAAATGCCTGAATTATTGTAGCATAAATAGTTTTTGTATAATCTGAATATTTTTATAAAAAAAAATTGTCTCCAAAATACATGTTAGAATCTTTATGTTTACTTTACATAATCAGTAAGTCCTGTGTGGTTCCCAGGCAAGACTAGGCAAGAAAAGGGCCACTGTTTATCTAGGGCCACCCCACAAAATGCCATTTTTAGCTCTACTGGCCAAGGGCCAGCAGAGCTTATGGGATGGTGTGTTGTCCGTCTTCCGTCGTCCGTCCGTCGTCCGTCGTCCGTCGTCCGTCCGTTAACTTTTCTTCAAACGACTTCTCCTCAGAAACCGCTTGGCTAATTTTGACCAAACTTCACATGGATGATCCATAGATGAATGCTTTTTAGATTTGTTAAAATTAGGTCAGCGCTACATCCAAGATGGCTGCCATTACCATATATGGTCGAAACCTTAAAAAATCTTCTTCTCCAGAACCGATGGACAGATTTCAACAGTTTTTCTTTTAAAATGATCGCCAACGCCTACACTATCAAGATTGTTCAAATAAAGTCCTCGGGGTCAAAAATGGCTGTGCCCCGGGGGTCCAAAGTTTGTATATTGAGGTTTTGCATGTTTTTCATATAGACATATAGGAACAAACTTTAAAAAATCTTCTTCTCTGAAACCACAAGGCACAGAGCTCTCATGTATTACATGTAGCATCAGCTTATGGTCCTCTACTAAGTTTGTTCAAATGGTGACCCTGGGGTCAAATTTGTCCCCGCCCCGGGGGTCACAGTTTTACATAGACTTATATAGGATATTTTTTTTAAAAAAATCTTCTTCTCTGAAACTAAAACAGCCAGAGGTTTGATATTTTACATTTACTATAAGCTTATGGTCCTTTACCAAGTTTGTTCAAATGGTGACCCTCGGGTCACATTTGGCCCCGCCCCAAGGGTCACATGTTTTACATAGACATGTACAGGGAAAAACTTAAAAAATCTTCTTCTCTGAAACAGCAAGAGCCAGAGGTTTAATATTTTGCATTTGCTATAAGCTTGTGGTACTCTAACAAGTTTGTTCAAATGGTGACCCAGGGGTCACATTTGGCCCCACCCCGGGGGTCACAGTTTTACATAGGCTTGTATAGGGAAAACTGAAAATATTCTTCTTCTCTGGAACCACATGGCACAGAGCTCTCATTTATTACATGTAGCATCAGCTTATGGTCCTCTACTAAGTTTGTTCAAATGATGACCCTAGGGTCAAATTTGTCCCCGCCCCGAGGGTCACAGTTTTACATAGACTTATATAGGATTTTTTTTTTAAAAATCTTATTCTCGGAAACTACAAGAGCCAGAGGTTTGATATTTTACATTTATTATAAGCTTATGGTCCTTTACCAAGTTTGTTCAAATGGTGACCCTGGGGTCACATTTGGTCCCGCCCCAAGGGTCACATTTGGTCCCGCCCCAAGGGTCACATGTTTTACATAGACATGTATAGGGAAAAACTGAAAAAATCTTCTCCTCTGAAACTGCAAGAGCCAGAGGTTTAATATTTTGCTGTTGCTATAAGCTTATGGTCCTTTACCAATTTTGTTCAAATGGTGACCCTGGGGTCACATCTGGCCCCGGCCCGGGGGTCACAGTTTTACATAAATGCTTGTATAGGGAAAAACTGAAAAAAATCTTCTTCTCTGGAACTGCAAGAGCCAGATGTTTAATATTTTGCACTTGCTATAAGCTTAAGGTCCTTTACCAACTTTGTTCAAATTGTGACCCTTGGGTCACATTTGACCCCGCCCCAAGGGACACATGTTTTACATAGACATGTATAGGGAAAAACTTAAAAAATCTTCTTCTCTGAAACTGCAAGAGCCAGAGGTTTAATATTTTGCATTTGCTATAAGCTTATGGTCTTCTACCAAGTTTGTTCAAAAGGTGACCCATTGGTCACATTTGGCCCCACCCTGGGGGTCACAGTTTTACTTAGGCTTGTATAGGCAAAAACTGAAAAAAATCTTCTTCTCTGGAACCACATGGCACAGAGCTCTCATGTATTACATGTAGCATCAGCTTATGGTCCTCTACCAAGTTTGTTCAAATGGTGACCCTGGTGTCAAATTTGGACGCGCCCCGGGGATAACAGTTTCAGTTTTTTAATTTCTTTTTAATTTTTTTTTTTTTTAATTTGATTTATTTAATTTTTTTTTTTCAATTTTTTTTTTCATTTTTTTTTTAATTGTTTCAAATTTTTGATTTATTGATATTTTTTTTTCAATTTTTTTTTCTCAATTTTTTCATTTTTTTTTTTTTTTTTTTATTGATTGATTTGAATTTTTTTTTTTTTTTTTTTTCAATTTTTCATTATCTTTTTAATTACTTGACACTTACTTTAAAATTTCTTGTCGGCGCTACTCATCCTAAATGCCTTGTTGAATTTCGACGAAACTTGGCAGGAAGCATCGGTAAGATGTCTAGTTGTGCATTTCACGCTTTTGTTCCAGTTCGCTGATTTTTGACGGGAGTTATGGCCCTTTGACCTTTTTATTTTAAATTTCTTGTCGGCGCTACTCCTCTTAAATGGCTTGTTGGATTTCTACAAAATTTGGCAGGAAGCCTCAGTATGATGTCTAGTTGTGCAAAGCGCGGTATATCAATGAAATCTTGGACAATTTCGAAAACCATCTAGATCTTGTTAGTAATAACAGAGTTATGGCCATTGATTTGTTGAAAAATGCTATATTGTATTTTCCTTTATTAAATCTATAGGAGAAGAGAGCTATATCTATCTAAATCTATAAGAGCTGTTTTAGCCAGTAGAGCGTCCACAGGCCCTCTTTGGCCTCTTGTTATGTTTTACCAACGATTGTCATGGTCTATAATCCTATTTTTCAGTGTCAAGGTCTATACTGTTCCTATTTTCCAATGTCATGGTCTATTCTAATCCTATTTTCGAATGTCGTAGTATATAATATTCCTAATTTTCCAATGTCATGGTCTATAATATTCCTATTTTCCAATGTCATGGTCTATAATATTCCTATTTTCCAATGTCAGGGTCTATGATAATCATATTTTCCAGTGTCAAGGTCTATAATATTCCTATTTTCCAGTGTCAGGGTCTATGATATTCCTATTTTCCAATGTCAGGGTCTATGATAATCATATTTGCCATTGTCAAGGTCTATAATATTCCTATTTTCCAGTGTCGGAGTCTATAATATTCCTATTTTCCAGTGTCATGGTCTACACTATTCCTATTTTCCAAAGTCAGGGTCTGCACTATTCCTATTTTCCAAAGTCAGGGTCTATAATATTTCTATTTTCCAATGTCATGGTCTATAATATTCCTATATTACAATGTCATGGTCTATAATATTCCTATTTTTCCAGTGTCATGGTCTATAATATTCCTATTTTTCAAAGTCAGAGTCTATAAAATTCCAATTTTTCAAAGTCAGAGTCTATAATATTCCTATTTTCCAATGTCATGGTCTATAGTATTCCTATTTTTCAAGTCAGGGTCTATAATATTCCTATTTTCAATGTTGGGTCTATAATATTCCTATTTCCAATGTTGGGTCTATAATTAATACTCCTGTTTTCCAGTGTCGGAGTCTATAATATTCCTATTTTCCAGTGTCATGGTCTACACTATTCCTATTTTCCAAAGTCATGGTCTACACTTTTCCTATTTTCCAAAGTCAGGGTCTATAAAATTCCTATTTTTCAATGTCATGGTCTATAATAATCCTATATTACAGTGTCATGGTCTATAATATTCCTATTTTCCAGTGTCATGGTCTATAATATTCCTATTTTTCAATGTCATGGTCTATAATATTCCTATTTTCCAGTGTCATGGTTTATAATATTCCTATTTTCCAATGTCAATGTCTATAATATTCCTATTTTTCAATGTCATGGTTTATAATATTCCTATTTTCCAATGTCAATGTCTATAATATTCCTATTTTCCAGTGTCAATGTCTATAATATTTCTATTTTCCAATTGCAGGGTCTATAATATTCCTATTTTCCAATGGCAGGGTTTATAATATTCCTATTTTCCAATGGCAGGGTCAATACTAAGCCTATTTTTCAGTGTCATGGTCTATAATATTCCTATTTTCCAATGTCAGGGTCTATAATAATCATATTTTCCAGTGTCAGGGTCTATAATATTCCTATTTTCCAGTGTCAGGGTCTATGATATTCCTATTTTCCAATGTTATGGTCTATACTCCTATTTTCCAGTGTCGAAGTCTATAATATTCTTATTTTCCAGTGTCATGGTCTACACTATTCCTATTTTCCAAAGTCAGGGTCTACACCATTCCTATTTTCCAAAGTCAGGGTCTACACCATTCCTATTTTCCAAAGTCAGGGTCTATAATATTCCTATTTTCCAATGTCATGGTCTATAATATTCCTATATTACAATGTCATGGTCTATAATATTCCTATTTTTCCAGTGTCATGGTCTATTATATTCCTATTTTCAATGTCATGGTTTATAATATTCCTATTTTCCAATGTCATGGTCTATACTATTCCTATTTTCCAAGTCAGGGTCTATAATATTCCTTTTTTCAATGTTGGGTCTATAATATTCCTATTTCCAATGTTGGGTCTATAATATTCCTGTTTTCCAGTGTCAGAGTCTATAATATTCCTATTTTCCAGTGGTCAGGGTCTATGTTATTCCTATTTTCCAATGTTATGGTCTATACTCCTGTTTTCCAGTGTCAGGGTCTATGTTATTCCTATTTTCCAATGTTATGGTCTATACTCCTGTTTTCCAGTGTCAGAGTCTATAATATTCCTATTTTCCAGTGTCATGGTCTACACTATTCCTATTTTCCAAAGTCATGGTCTATAATATTCCTATTTTTCAATGTCATGGTCTATGATATTCCTATATTACAATGTCATGATCTATAATATTCCTATTTTCCAGTGTCATGGTCTACACTATTCCTATTTTCCAAAGTCAGGGTCTGCACTATTCCTATTTTTCAAAGTCAAGAGTCTATAATATTTCTATTTTCCAATGTCATGGTCTATAATATTCCTGTATTACAATGTCATGGTCTATAATATTCCTATTGTTCCAGTGTCATGGTCTATAATATTCCTATTTTTCAATGTCATGGTTTATAATATTCCTAATTTTCCAATGTCATGGTCTATAATATTCCTATTTTCCAATGTCATTGTCTATAATATTTCTATTTTCCAGTGTCAATGTCTATAATATTTCTATTTTCCAATTGCAGGGTCTATAATATTCCTATTTTCCAATGGCATGGTCTGTAATATTCCTATTTTCCAATATTCCTATTTTCCAATGACAGGGTCTATAATATTCCTATTTTCCAATGGCAGGGTCTGTAATATTCCTATTTTCCAATGGCAGGGTCTATAATATTCCTATTTTCCAATGGCAGGGTCTATACTAAGCCTATTTTCCAATGGCAGGGTCTGTAATATTCCTATTTTCCAATATTCCTATTTTCCAATGGCAGGGTCTATAATAATCATATTTTCCAGTGTCAGGGTGTATGATACTCCTATTTTCCAGTTTCGGAGTCTATAATATTCCTGTTTTCCAGTGTCATGGTCTGCACTATTCCTATTTTCCAAAGTCAGGGTCTGCACTATTTCTATTTTCCAAAGTCAGGGTCTATAATATTTCTATTTTTCAATGTCATGGTCTATAATATTCCTATATTACAATGTCATGGTCTATAATATTCCTATTTTTCCAGTGTCATGGTCTATAATATTCCTATTTTTCAATGTCATGGTTTATAATATTCCTAATTTTCCAATGTCATGGTCTATAATATTCCTATTTTCCAATGTCATTGTCTATAATATTCCTATTTTTCAATGTCATGGTCTATAATATTCCTATTTTCCAATGTCACTGTCTATAATATTCCTATTTTCCAGTGTCAATGTCTATAATATTTCTATTTTCCAATTGCAGGGTCTATAATATTCCTATTTTCCAATGTCATGGTCTATAATATTCCTATATTACAATGTCATGGTCTATAAAATTCCTATTTTTCAAAGTCATAGTCTATAATATTCCTATTTTCCAATGTCATGGTCTATAATATTCCTATTTTCAATGTTGGGTCTATAATATTCCTATTTTCAATTCTGGGTCTATACTATTCCTATTTTCCAGTGTCAGGGTCTATGTTATTCCTATTTTCCAATGTTATGGTCTATACTCCTATTTTCCAGTGTCAGAGTCTATAATATTCCTATTTTCCAGTGTCATGGTCTACACTATTCCTATTTTCCAAAGTCATGGTCTACACTATTCCTATTTTCCAAAGTCAGGGTCTATAAAATTCCTATTTTTCAATGTCATGGTCTATAATATTCCTATATAACAATGTCATGGTCTATAATATTCCTATATTACAATGTCATGGTCTATAATATTCCTATTTTCCAGTGTCATGGTCTATAATATTCCTATTTTCCAAGTCAGAGTCTATAATATTCCTATTTTCAATGTTGGGTCTATAATATTCCTATTTTCAATTCTGGGTCTATAATATTCCTATTTTCCAGTGTCAGGGTCTATGTTATTCCTATTTTCCAATGTTATGGTCTATACTCCTATTTTCCAGTGTCAGAGGAGGGTCCCAAAGGGGTTTTGCGTGAAAACGTGATCGGGGTGTTTTTAAAAACGTGACACGTGAAACAAACAATATTTTTGAGTGATTGCGTGAAAATTATATCAACGTGATCCGTGATTTTGGTCTTGGTAAAACGTGTTCGCGTGATATGGTGACGTGAAACGTGAATTTTTAGTCTTTTTCAGTCTTTTTAGTGTCCCTCTTCCTCCCAGGTATGTGAATTTTTTTTCTTTTTTTGTCATAACTTTTATACCACATGAGATGCCAGAATGCTGTTGTCAATTTGAAAGCCTCAGAATACATTTGACGGCTCAAGGTTGTGTGTGATTGTGTGTGTTTTTTTTTTGTTTTTTTTGTTGTTGTTGCAACCCACACGTTGTACTAGAGAAGCTCGAGCCTATAGCGCTTCACGTCTGCTCATCCACATTTAACGTGAAATGTGAAAGTTCTGCTATTTTCACGTGAAGACGTGATCCTTGTTTTTATTTTACGTGATCACGTGAACACAACCCCCCTTTGGGACCCCCTCAGAGTCTATAATATTCCTATTTTCCAGTGTCATGGTCTACACTATTCCTATTTTCCAAAGTCATGGTCTACACTATTCCTATTTTCCAAAGTCAGGGTCTATAAAATTCCTATTTTTCAATGTCATGGTCTATAATATTCCTATATTACAATGTCATGGTCTATAATATTCCTATTTTCCAGTGTCATGGTCTATAATATTCCTATTTTTCAATGTCATGGTCTATAATATTCCTATATTACAATGTCATGGTCTGTAATATTCCTATTTTCCAGTGTCATGGTCTACACTATTCCTATTTTCCAAAGTCAGGGTCTACACTATTCCTATTTTCCAAAGTCAGGGTCTATAATATTTATATTTTCCAATGTCATGGTCTATAATATTCCTATATTACAATGTCATGGTCTATAATATTCCTATTTTTCCAATGTCATGGTCTATTATATTCCTATTTTCAATGTCATGGTTTATAATATTCCCAATTTTCCAATGTCATGGTCTATAATATTCCTATTTTCCAATGTCATTGTCTATAATATTCCCAATTTTCCAATGTCATGGTCTATAATATTTCTATTTTTCCAATTGCAGGGTCTATAATATTCCTATTTTCCACTGTCAGTGTCTCTATTACTTCTATTTTCCACTGTCATTGTCTCTATTACTACTATTTTCCACTGTCAATGCCTCTATTACTACTGTTTTCCACTGTCAGTGTCTCTATTACTACTATTTTCCACTGTCAGTGTCTCTATTACTACTGTTTTCCACTGTCAGTGTCTCTATTACTACTGTTTTCCACTGTCAGTGTCTCTATTACTACTGTTTTCCACTGTCAGTGTCTCTATTACTACTGTTTTCCACTATCATTGTCTCTATTAGTACTATTTTCAACTTCAGGGATTATACTATTCGTACTACAAGACGATGATAGAGTCACCATCGTTTGTGGATGGACTGAACCAGATTATGTACGACAACATCACAGAATATCCACTGACCATAAACACACTGAAAAGATTCAATCTGTATCCGGAGGTATACCACTAAATACTCTATAGCTTCAAATTACGTCTTCTGTATGCTTTGTAATCGTTGGAAGCAAACTTATAATCAGGTATAAATGTAAATGACATTTCGTGCAAATTTACCCGCTTTATAAACAACATAAAATTAATGTCAGAAGCAGTCTAGACAAAAATTGCCTTCCCTGTCACCATTATGAATATGATTTATCAACTAAAAACAGATAAATGCAGCTCCAGCTCTGGGGATTTTAATCCTGGGCTGTTAACTTTCGCTGTTACCTATAATCATTTGTAACACAATCCGGTTACATGTAGGATTAAATTTTCTTATGTGTAAACTTTGCCAAATCACGCAGAAATTACGCAAAAATTAAACAAATTTAATCCTTACAGTTCCTTACGAGCACAGAGCACTTAAATAATTAAAAACAAGGTGCTATTGTTTGGGGCGCTTGTTTCAGCCAAAGGTTTTTCTGCAGTAACTTGAGCAATTTTAATAATACGTACATCAGTTATATATCATTAGAACTGGGATTTTCAGTGGTAAAATAAAACTACTTTACTTTAGAAAATCGGTTGAGAAATAAATATTTTACAGCCAAAATGATTTTTTGATGGGACTTTTCCTATGTAAATTCCTTTTTGGCGGGACAGCAGAAAATGAAGAAATTTCAAAAAACTTCAGTAAGCCTTCTCATATTTTGCTATAAAACTTTCAGGGTGTCTTAATTTACTAAAATTCAACAATTGGATAAAAATTCTGAAATTTTTTCAGCATTTTTTTTTTTTCAATTTGTTCATGCAGCACAATTTTACTTCGAACATGACCCATCCAAAAACAGCTTTCACACATGAAATTTTTATTTCTCAACCGATTTTGAAAAGTAAGGTATTTTTATTTACCACTAAAAATGTCTGTTTTTTCTGATATACAACTTATATAGGTAGACAAATTTTGTCTGAAAAGTCCAAAAAACAAGTTGAAACAAGCTCCCAAACATAAATAAGAAACAGTACATCTTTTCCCAGTCGTTAGTAACCTGGTATGGAGTTCTGCCTTATGTCCTGGTTATCATATGACCAACTTATAACTACAGTGTGTACTAGAATTGAAGGGGCCCAATCTTCATCATGGAAGTTACAAGTTACAAATGAATGAACCTGTTTTGTAAATTTTACACACACAATCTGTCATTCATGCTAACTTTGCATAGAAATAACACACATGTACATAAAGACTTGGCAATGACTGTAACACTAAAAAACATACTTTGGGTAAGTTTTTATGAACCTCGGCTGACGATAAAGAATGCGCTTATTAAGCTGAAATTTGGAAAATCTAGGAGCCTCTGGACATGCTGGAAGGTGTAGGAGGGCATAAAGGGACGTATATGGTATTAGTAATGAAGACTGGTATAGATACTGGAATAACGATTACGATATCAGAGTGCATTTATTATATACATTTGGTGAAATAATTATTTTTTAAATTTAAATTTTAGCTAAGTGGCTTATTGTTGAAAATTGTTAAAAACACCTATTACTCATTTGCATTTCAAACGAGTTAGTAAAAAACGCACTAAAATATTCTATAAAACATATAATACTGTGTATTTTCACCTTTAGCATTTCTGGTATACGCTACCATTCAAAAACACGCTCATTAATCGCTCATGATGCAGCATTTTGATTAGCATAAAAACACTGTTTTTGTTAAGTCTGGAATTGTCAAAACTCGCGACTGAAAAAAAGAAGTGCACAAATTTTTTTAATTTTTTTTGTGGAATTATTTAATAATATGCCTGATAATGAATATTGTTTCACTGAGAAATCCAGATCTTTCACTAGCAAAAATGTTATACTAAATAATACAATTTTTTTGGCCACAGGTAACTTTGGCCATTGGATTCCGTGTATACGAACAAGTGAATGCTGCCTTGAAACGTCCCACCAAACTTTGTTGGAAAGTAAACAGAGGGGAGGGGCTTAGTCCTGTACAAAGTTGTGAAGGTATAGTACACTTGCATCAAGAAGGGGAGGGTCTTAGTCCTGTACA
>JAWPHD010009539.1:0-102690 GCA_037043455.1 Cyrtodaria siliqua
TATGCTCTGTTGGCCTTCAATCAGTAGAGCTGATTACATATTCTGCCTTATGAACAATCAGACTATGACTATTCATGCCACTTTTTAGCCGGAGTGCGTAGCAAATTTAGCCTCCAGGCTTATAGTTTAACGATTTCGGTCTGTCCATCCGCCTATCCTTTCGTTTACGCGTTTTCACGTTTTGGCAAAAAAATGTGTTTCTCCTCATTTTATAAAAAATAAATTGTCGGAAAGATTTGAAACCTAGTATACAGGCTCATTATCATTACACTATTTTATATGACAAGAACAACAACTCTGTCATGTATTTTACCGAAATTATCCCCGTTCTGTATTTAGATTTTTCAGTTAAAATGTTGAATGTACAGTCATATTCCAAATGGCATTATATCAAACTATTTTAATCTTGGCATACATATTCCTCACCCTAACACACTCATATGCGACAAGCACCTTAACGGTGTTATGCATTTTATCAAAATTATCTCCCACTTTTCTACATCGATGTTTAGCTAACATTTTGAATGGACTGTCATATTCTAAAACCAATTGGTCAGAGAGCTTTGAAACTTGGCATACATGTTCATCATTATTACACAACCATATGTGACAAGCACCATAACTCTGTCATACATCGTACCAGAATTATCCCCCTTTCCCGTTTATATTTTTGGTTAAAAAATTGAATGTACTATCATATTCCAAAAACACAAATGACAGAAAACTGAAATTTGATACACATGCTCAGTATTATTACAAGCACTATAACTCTGTCATGCATTTTTTTTAAATTATCCCCTACTCCATTTAGATGTTTGGTTAACATATTGAATGTAATCATATTCCAAAAACATACTGACAGAAAGCTTTGAAACTTGAAATACATGTTTATCATCTGTGTAACAAGCACCATAGCTATGTACTGCCTTTTACTAAAAGTATCTCTCTTTCCTGTTAGATGCATGCGGTAAAAGTTAGAAACTCGGCGTTCGCACCACTATTGGTGCTTCTAGTTTATATTCAACTAGGAAACATATGATAATAACAAAGCGGAGAATTTATTATTTTTTTCTTATTTTTTTTATTAAAAGTAATAACAACAAGAAGGATGGTTAAAGTAAATAAACATTACAAAGGTATAAATCTGATAGTATATAAGTTGTGTGTACATGAGTATATACATGAATGATTCATGAATACATAATCATATATGTTAATTATGTCCCGTAGCAACATCTAAATCACATTTCTAAAACATTCTGCTATATTTGTTTCTTGGGCGTCCCTTTTCTAACATTTTTTCGCAAGAGCATTTGAAGTCGTCTCTTGTCTATATCACATATGTTACTCGTCTTCTCTGGTGTGTTTATCACATATATCAATATACTTCTTTGGTCTATATCACATATGTTACTCGTCTTCTCTGGTGTGTTTATCACATATATCAATAGACTTCTTTGGTCTATATCACATATGTTACTAGTCTTCTCTGGTGTGTTTATCACATATATTATTCGTCTTCTTTGGTCTATATCACATATGCTACTAGTCTTCTCTGGTGTGTTTATCACATATATCAATATACTTCTTTGGTCTATATCGCATATGTTACTCGTCTTCACTGGTCTGTTTATCACATATTTACTAGTCTTCTTTGGTCTATATCACATATGTTACTAATCTTCTCTGGCCTATATCACATATGTTACCAATATTATCCGTTCTATATATCACATAATATAGCCACTATATCATTGCATGTTTTAAGCATCGGTAAGTTGTCGGTTTGTGTGTGTGTTTTGTGTTTATCATATATATCAATATACTTCTTTGGTCTATATCACATGTATCAAAATACTTATTTGGTCTATCACATATGGTGTTACCCTTCTCTTCTGGTCTATATCACATATGTTACTCGTCTTCTCTGGTGTGTTTATTACATATGTTACTCGTCTTCTCTGGTGTGTTTATTACATAATTATGTTACTAGTCTTCTCCGGTCTATATCACATACGTTACTAGTCTTCTCCGGTCTATATCACATATGTTACTAGTCTTCTCCGGTCTATATCACATATGTTACTAGTCTTATCCGGTCTATATCACATAATATAGCCACTAGTCTGCATCATTGGATGTCTTCAGCATCGGTAAGTTGCCGGTTTGTGTGTATGTTTTGTGCTTGAAGCTCAAGGAGCCTGGGCTGGAAGGACTTCAAGAGGTATCGTTTATAAATTAACAAATTGCACATTCCCCTAGGTTTAGTAAAGTGCCGCATAAAACACGTCTTAGAGCCGTGTTTTAATCCCACATTGGGGCTCAATTATAAGCGCGTGCTAAATGGCTTGTTTATATGCTATGCATCCAAATGAATTATCATTGTTTCTTGTTTTCCTTGACCATAATGGACAGTTGATTCATGGCCTCGTAGATGCCCTCTCCCGTCGTGGCACATGCTGCCTGGATGTACCACTTCCGGCCCGTCAACTTGTTCAGACACAGCTGGTCTACGATTTTAGAGGCGCTCAGCGATCCTGGAAATACAATTATAAATTATTAAACAATCGTTTAACACATAGACAGCATTAGTATAACTTTTAAACAAGAGCTGTCGGAGAACAGCGCAGCTCGACTATTCGATTTTTTGGAGAATAATAAATTTATAGCTAGTATATACCATCAGAAAACAAGGCTACAACAATGTGGGGTGGGGTTGGGAGCACAACATAACTATGTGTAAGAATTGACCAAAACTACACAGAAATATGTAAAAAAATAATAATAATAAAAAAAAAAAATTCGAGTTTTGAGTGGGGTGCGGGGGTGGGGGTGGAAGAGAGGCGGGGTGGATGGTGGGGGGGAGTGGGGGTGGTGAGGGCAACATATATGTGTAAGAAGCTATGTAATAATTCACCAAAACAACACAAAAATATGAAGAAGGGGCAACATATATGTGTAAGAATTGACAAAAGCAACACAGAAATATGTAAAAAGAAATATATATTTTCAAGTGCGGGTGGGGCGGGGGGAGCGGAGAGGCGGGAGTGAGTTGGGGGCGGGGGGGAGGGTGCAACATATATGTGTAAGAATTGACTAAAACAACAAAGAAATATGTAAAAAAAAATAAAAAAATCTAGTATGGTGGGGGGAGGGGGGATGGTTTGGGCGGGGCAACATATATGTGTAAGAATTTACTAAAACAACAAAGAAATATGTAAAAAAAATAAAAAAATCTAGTGTGGTGGGGGGGGAGGGGGGATGGTTTGGGCGGGGCAACATATATGTGTAAGAATTGACTAAAACAACAAAGACATATTTAAAAAAAAAAGTTTCAAGTGTGTTTGTGGCGGTTTGGGGGGGGGGGGGGGGGGGGGGGGGGGGGGAAGATTGCAACATATATGTGTAAGAAATAACTAAAACAACACAGAAATGTGTAAAAAAAAAAAAAAAAAAATAGATTTTCAAGTGGGGGTTGGGTGGGGTGGGTGGGGGGAGAGGCTGGAGTGGGTTGTGTGTGTGGGGTGGGGGGTGGGGGGGGCAACATATGTGTGTAAGATTTGACTAAAACAACCAAGAAATATGTAAAAAAAAAAAGAAGTTCCAAGTGTGTGTGTGTGTGTGGGGGGGGGGGGGGGGAAGGTGGTGCAACATATAGTGGGTGTGTGTGGAGCGGGGGTGAGGTGAGAGGCAGGAGTGGGTTGTGGGGGAGGGGGGTTTCAAGTCTGTGGCGGGTGGGGGTGATGGGGTGAAAGGCGGTGTGGGGTGGGGGTGGTGGGGGCGGGGAGGTTGCAACATATATGTGTAAGAATTGACAAAAGCAACACAGAAATACGTAAAAAAAAACAAAAAGTTTCAAGTCTGGGGCGGGGAGGGGGGTAGGGGGGTGATGGGGTGAGAGGCGGGGGGGGGGGGGGCAGGGTTGCAACATATATGTGTAAGAATTGACTAAAACAACACAGAAATATGTAAAAAAAAATAAATGTGGAGGGGAGTGGGGGCGGGGGTAGAGAGTGGGGGGGTGGGGGGGGGGGAGGAGGGAGCCCATGCCCCAATATGGGTGAAGTAATAAGATGCATAATGCTATAACAAATCCCAAACCAAAATTATAGATATATACATGCTTACATGCAAACCTAGATCTGCCTTTATTGCACATTTTATGGGCCATCACAATTTGGGTTCCATGGGAGCCCAGAATTTGCAGGACAAAATTACTTATCCAACCCTTTACAACATACTATAAGGAAACCAATTCCAAAATTTAGTTCAGCTAGGACAAAAAATGTAAGAGATATAGACCTGTAAACACAGCTTACACGCAAAATTTGATGTGAAACAGACATATTTTAAAGGCTATCAGAATTTGGGTTCCATGGGAGCCCAGGGGATACAGGAACCAAAATTACTTAAGCAGCCCTTATGATAATGCTATAAGGAAGCTAACGGCTAAATTTGATTGTGCTAGGGTAAGAATTGTAAGAGATATAGACTTGTAAACACAGCTTACACGCAAAATTTGATGTGAAATGTGGCACATTTTATGGGCTATCATAATTTGGGTTCCATGGGAGCCCATGGGTTACAGGAACAAAAACTGCTTATGCAGCCCTTAAGATAATGCTACAAGGAAGCCCATGAACAAATTTGGTTGTGTTAGGATGAGAAATGTAACAGATATAGACTTGTAAACACAGCTTACACGTAAACCTTGATGTGGGACGCCGACGCCGACGCCAACGCCGACGCCGACGCCGACCCCGGGGTGATTACATAAGCTCTCTTATTCTTCGAATAGTCGAGCTAAAAATGGTATCAAAATGTTAAGGATGGACCAATAGTTGTATGTCTACTGTATGCTCTCCTATGCTTGGGGGAAATAAGGACATATGTATCAGATCAAATTGTGTTTGAAAAGTGTGTCTGGTGTCAGACCGGTCAAAATCAGCCCATTGAACACAATGCAATATAGGCTATATTTGGAGATCAGTCACAAGTTCCACAACATTCGTTCGCTTAAATACACTTTTATTCTGTGTATTAAACACATTTGGCTAGCAAACGGTCCCATATCTGGAATAAAACACCGATTCAGTTTTTCAACATTTCGCGTCATTCATTCACACTATGCGTATTTTGAAATAAACATCTATCAAAACCACATCTCTACCTAACCTCTGTGCTCATACTCTCCAAAGAAATAATCCTAACAAACACAGTAAAATACTTACTATTCATGACAACAGACATACTACTTTAACCTCAGGTTAGATTTAACAATGAAATATAAACTAATCTTGGGAAAAACACATGCAAACTAGAAACTTTGGATTCTTTCAAGGAACTATTTCAGCACCCTACGACCCGGAAGTATTTCCTGACTGGTCTGACACCGTATGCAAAACACAACTGAGTAAACTACTATGAGCTATACTGTACTTACCAGGTAAATCTTGTTTATTTGCAACAACAATAACCGGAACTCCTCTCATCTCGTCACTCTCGAGAATTCCAAACAACTCTTCCCGGGCCTCGATCATTCGCTCCCTGTCCGCACTGTCTACTACGTATATTAGACCTGAAATGCAAGGATTGTTCGTTATTACCCTTTATATAGCAAAACACTACACTATAATGTTTACTAGATGCATATGTATGGATGGGATTTGCCGTCGCTTTAAACAATATTTCAGTCATATCACGATGTTGTCCACATGTAAGCTCAACCTTATCGTGTTGTCACACTGGAAACACATAGCCACATGGCATGATACTCCTCAATCATATTAAACCATTTTGTATATAAAGTATTTGGTATGGCCCGGCCGGGGATGGAACCCACGACCTCCTTCATGCGAGACGGACGCTCTACTACTAATAATCCGAGCCTTCTCTGTTTCATCTTGCTTTGTAAGGTCAGAGGAATTCCTATAGTAAAAACAAGGGGGTCTCCTCTCCCGCGCGGGAGAGACCCTTCCCTCTTGGTTTTAATCAAGATATCTAAGTAAGTATGCATTGAATTAAAATTTCGAGCATATAAAGCGATTATCTGTCTATTTATTTACCTTATTGAACCAAAATATTTGTTATATTTTTCTATTAAAGTTCTACGGTCAACCCTTTTAAGACGAGGTTATACACTATTAATTTTCCAACACTGGCTTCAAAATAATATGTTTTGGGGAACTACAATCGATTGCAGTTTTACCATTGCAGAGAAGGCTCGGATCACTCTGGGTTTAATCAATGAATAATATAGCTGCATAATATATATAGAACATCAACGTTTTTGTTAAAAGTATGCTTAACTTAAATTGTGTTCATTGCGAAGTATTAAATGAAACAACAACTGAAACAGCAATAAACAAATGTTCCAAAAATATTATAAATCGAATTGCAGAAAGGAAGACGATAAGCGGTTACATAATGGAAATATATAAGTATTTGTAAAATAAAAACAAACCTTCAGTATTTTGATAGTAATGCCTCCAGAGGGGCCTGATTTTGTCCTGACCGCCCACATCCCATACTGTGAATGTAAGGCCCTTCACGGGGCTCACAGTTTCCACGTTAAACCCTATGGTTGGAATCGTGGCCACATTCTCGTTGAGCTTGATCTTGTATAGAACCGTTGTCTTTCCTAAATGGTGGACAAAAATAGCAGATATTTAAAATACGTGTAATGCAATTTTACCGGCATTATACTAAACAAATACTGAATATTATACAGTATCAAGTATTAACAGAAATCAGAGTACAATGGTTCTAGATGGCGTGTCTGTGTGTTTATAATCAACGACTATAAATGTATGCGCGCAGTGTTAAGGGAACATTCAATAATATTCAAATAAAAGAACATAAAACAAAACAAACAAAAAAAGAAATGAAAAAATCATGATTAAAACACTGACCTGCGGCGTCGAGACCCAACATTAACACCCGGGCCTGTGTTGTGCCCCAGTCCTCGAACAATTTTGTCATCTTTGAAAGCAACACACCCATCTTGATTCTGATTAAAGTTAAATCACGTATGTATTTCTGATAAAGCCTCAAACTGTATTCGTCTTGTACGTTCTTCGTGTGATGATGCAAGTGTGTGGGGCTTGGTCTCTTATATAGGGAAATTTCAAAAGTGTAGCGCTGGCAAACAAATGTCAAATATCGGGTGTTGCTGAACTTCCAGCGTGGAGCAAATGACGGTTAGGTTAATGTTGATTGGCCGATATTTATAAAATGGGTTTAGTTTATCTATTTATAGTATTCTCAACCTCTCGGTTCAGAATATTAGTCTGGTACCCTTCCCCTACTGCGCTCGCTACTCTCTCTTCGTGAAGAGAGAGTAGCGAGCACAGTAGGGGAAGGGTACCAGACTAATGACGGACATGACATAAGTACGATTGCTATTTATAGATATCTATGGCAACATGTCAATAATTGGAACAATGTTGGTTGCTGTTTGTTTTTTTATTAAAGGGACTGAACACCATCTGGAAAGAGTGATTGTCGTCAACCAAAATATCAATGAAAACTCTCTCAGTAGGCTTCAGTTCCATATGAAATGGGAATAGGCATTACATTACGTCGCATGTTGCCTTTGGCTTAATTATTGTGTTATAGTTCTGGGGGAACGTCGACAGTGTTTATAGAAAGAATAATTCAGCAAAGTTTTGTCTTCGATAATTTCGCGTATTGTTATATTTTCGTCCTTGGCGCAAGCGACCCAAACCTCCAACAAGAGAAGCAACTCTTTTGTCTAGTTAGGTCAAATGAATACAATGCGAGTTTCCGTGACTCATATCGAGAGAGATATAACATTGTTGGTCTGGAAATATCGACGACTAATCTTGTTACTAAAATATTAGTTTAGAAGGAGGTAAAATTGCTTACAGTTTTACATAAAATTCAAACAAAGTGTAATTCTGTCGTAAAACAAGAATTTATTAAATCCTTAAATGAATTGGTATTAAATGAGTATACATCAAAAACTTGCCCAGTCGTGTAGTATTCAGGACTCGACTAGTTTATTAACAGTAACATAGGGCATCGTATATTGCCCTATGTATATTAAATATGAAAATGAAGTACACTATTATTTATTCTTAAATGGATTGACGCTTATATTTCTTCCAGATCGCATCCAGTCCCTTTAATTAGGATTATTGCAAAATTCTTGAGTGAATAGAAAATAGGGTTGAATGCATGAATGAACGAACAAACAGGGGCGTAGCTAGAACTTTTATGATGTGCTATTCCTATAATTAATATTAATTATTGAGCTTTTAAAACGTCAAGAGTGGCGTGTGTCCCTTTAATAAAAGTTAACATCATCACTAATCAGTGACGATCCGGAACCAGCTCTATTCGTATGCTGAGAACAGATTCCTGAAATTTACATCTAATTATTGTAGTAAAATACGATGTGTTCTACTGAAATTTACGTGTGTGTGGGTGTGGGTGTGTGAGGGGTGGAGGTGGGGTGTGTGTGGGGGGGGGGAGGGGGCTGAAGGGCATGGGGAGGTCTGATTTTAGGCACAAATTAAATGACATGTGTGGAAGTTGAGTGCTCATTTTTCTTTGTTATTCTATCAGAGGTTTACATTATTGATGCAATACAATCAGCAGTAAAATGCAAACATTTGCTTTGAACTATTCCAATGAAATTAATGATTACAAAATACCAGTTATGAAGAAAAACTAAATGGGACGACGTGAGTTTAACACACTTTAAGATTGCGGTCTGTCCCTTTAATGTATGATTATATCGGCCATACGCATCTCATTTCAACTATTTTTGGGTTTGTAATTAGTTACTGTCCTGTAACATGTGCTTTATCGGTTGTTGCTGAATAGTATTTTTGTGTTATTATTCATTATTGTTATATTTTGAGTTTCAGTTATTTATATTGTTATTGTATGCATACACATCTACTTCATTTAGCTGCCACAGTGAAGTAAGGTTATAATAGCCTAAATGAGTCTCCATTGCCCTTCCATAGTAAAGTTAGAATGTTGACAACCTGTTAAAAACTCAAACCTCGTAAGAATTCTGGGAAACTTATTTTATCATGCAAATAAACATGTCTGCTATTAAACATCAACAAGAAAATAGGGGCTTTAATACCTTCTAAGAAACATTTCTTCAGTTGTATACTAACACCGGGTCAAAGGTCAACACTATTTTTACCCCTTGCAATTTCATACCCTGTCTACTTTCACTTCTCAAATTTATATAAAAAACTGTCAAAAACATGATGAGCTGCATTTTCAAATATCAACAACATGTCCAGAATACAGTTATAGCCAAAAAATAACAGGAACCAGCACTAAAAAAAGTTTTTAAAGAAAAAAAGATTAGCACTCTTTCATACAGAACTACTTTCGACTGCACCAGGCAAGCACATCCTGTTGATTTAGTGTAATTAGACCTATAAGGGATTATTTTTGCGTCATGTTTTTTAATTAAACTGGTCGATTCAACCTAACAACTTAATAAAAGAACATTTTGACTTGTTTCGTAATGCCGAATGACTTCATCTTAAAATTATTGCGATTTACCTACGCTTGACCATGCACTAAATCGAGTCGATTTTGTCGAGAAATTAAGAAATAATAAAAAAAGCAATATCTCAGCAACCGTTGAACATTTTCTCATCAAATCAACTCTGGTGGCTTTGTTTCACATCCCTGAGTATGTATACCACACATTTTGCCATATATCTTTCACAAAAATTCCAAAAAATTTAAAAATATCACATTTTAAGGGAAAATCAGAAAATTTGAAGAAAAGTTGCCAAAAACACTCTAAAATAGTCTAAAAGTCTGAAAATGATATTTTTTCTCTGTTTCTGAGTTCAACTCACCTATTCAAACAAAATAAATGCCTAGAAAATCATTTTTTATGCAAATCTGAAAAATACATGATTTCTCCTTATAGGTTATAATAGCCTAAATGAGTCTCCATTGCCCTTCCATAGTAAAGTTAGAATGTTGACAACCTGTTAAAAACTCAAACCTCGTTAGAATTCTGGGAAACTTATTTTATCATGCAAATAAACATGTCTGCTATTAAACATCAACAAGAAAATAGGGGCTTTAATACCTTCTAAGAAACATTTCTTCAGTTGTATACTAACACCGGGTCAAAGGTCAACACTATTTTTACCCCTTGCAATTTCATACCCTGTCTACTTTCACTTCTCAAATTTATATAAAAAACTGTCAAAAACATGATGAGCTGCATTTTCAAATATCAACAACATGTCCAGAATACAGTTATAGCCAAAAAATAACAGGAACCAGCACTAAAAAAAGTTTTTAAAGAAAAAAAGATTAGCACTCTTTCATACAGAACTACTTTCGACTGCACCAGGCAAGCACATCCTGTTGATTTAGTGTAATTAGACCTATAAGGGATTATTTTTGCGTCATGTTTTTTAATTAAACTGGTCGATTCAACCTAACAACTTAATAAAAGAACATTTTGACTTGTTTCGTAATGCCGAATGACTTCATCTTAAAATTATTGCGATTTACCTACGCTTGACCATGCACTAAATCGAGTCGATTTTGTCGAGAAATTAAGAAATAATAAAAAAAGCAATATCTCAGCAACCGTTGAACATTTTCTCATCAAATCAACTCTGGTGGCTTTGTTTCACATCCCTGAGTATGTATACCACACATTTTGCCATATATCTTTCACAAAAATTCCAAAAAATTTAAAAATATCACATTTTAAGGGAAAATCAGAAAATTTGAAGAAAAGTTGCCAAAAACACTCTAAAATAGTCTAAAAGTCTGAAAATGATATTTTTTCTCT
The DNA here is from genome assembly GCA_037043455.1 of Cyrtodaria siliqua. Classification (NCBI taxonomy): domain Eukaryota; kingdom Metazoa; phylum Mollusca; class Bivalvia; order Adapedonta; family Hiatellidae; genus Cyrtodaria; species Cyrtodaria siliqua. Next base: position 10,820 of record JAWPHD010009539.1, read on the forward strand.
GTTTCTGAGTTCAACTCACCTATTCAAACAAAATAAATGCCTAGAAAATCATTTTTTATGCAAATCTGAAAAATACATGATTTCTCCTTATAGGTTATAATAGCCTAAATGAGTCTCCATTGCCCTTCCATAGTAAAGTTAGAATGTTGACAACCTGTTAAAAACTCAAACCTCGTTAGAATTCTGGGAAACTTATTTTATCATGCAAATAAACATGTCTGCTATTAAACATCAACAAGAAAATAGGGGCTTTAATACCTTCTAAGAAACATTTCTTCAGTTGTATACTAACACCGGGTCAAAGGTCAACACTATTTTTACCCCTTGCAATTTCATACCCTGTCTACTTTCACTTCTCAAATTTATATAAAAAACTGTCAAAAACATGATGAGCTGCATTTTCAAATATCAACAACATGTCCAGAATACAGTTATAGCCAAAAAATAACAGGAACCAGCACTAAAAAAAGTTTTTAAAGAAAAAAAGATTAGCACTCTTTCATACAGAACTACTTTCGACTGCACCAGGCAAGCACATCCTGTTGATTTAGTGTAATTAGACCTATAAGGGATTATTTTTGCGTCATGTTTTTTAATTAAACTGGTCGATTCAACCTAACAACTTAATAAAAGAACATTTTGACTTGTTTCGTAATGCCGAATGACTTCATCTTAAAATTATTGCGATTTACCTACGCTTGACCATGCACTAAATCGAGTCGATTTTGTCGAGAAATTAAGAAATAATAAAAAAAGCAATATCTCAGCAACCGTTGAACATTTTCTCATCAAATCAACTCTGGTGGCTTTGTTTCACATCCCTGAGTATGTATACCACACATTTTGCCATATATCTTTCACAAAAATTCCAAAAAATTTAAAAATATCACATTTTAAGGGAAAATCAGAAAATTTGAAGAAAAGTTGCCAAAAACACTCTAAAATAGTCTAAAAGTCTGAAAATGATATTTTTTCTCTGTTTCTGAGTTCAACTCACCTATTCAAACAAAATAAATGCCTAGAAAATCATTTTTTATGCAAATCTGAAAAATACATGATTTCTCCTTATAGGTTATAATAGCCTAAATGAGTCTCCATTGCCCTTCCATAGTAAAGTTAGAATGTTGACAACCTGTTAAAAACTCAAACCTCGTTAGAATTCTGGGAAACTTATTTTATCATGCAAATAAACATGTCTGCTATTAAACATCAACAAGAAAATAGGGGCTTTAATACCTTCTAAGAAACATTTCTTCAGTTGTATACTAACACCGGGTCAAAGGTCAACACTATTTTTACCCCTTGCAATTTCATACCCTGTCTACTTTCACTTCTCAAATTTATATAAAAAACTGTCAAAAACATGATGAGCTGCATTTTCAAATATCAACAACATGTCCAGAATACAGTTATAGCCAAAAAATAACAGGAACCAGCACTAAAAAAAGTTTTTAAAGAAAAAAAGATTAGCACTCTTTCATACAGAACTACTTTCGACTGCACCAGGCAAGCACATCCTGTTGATTTAGTGTAATTAGACCTATAAGGGATTATTTTTGCGTCATGTTTTTTAATTAAACTGGTCGATTCAACCTAACAACTTAATAAAAGAACATTTTGACTTGTTTCGTAATGCCGAATGACTTCATCTTAAAATTATTGCGATTTACCTACGCTTGACCATGCACTAAATCGAGTCGATTTTGTCGAGAAATTAAGAAATAATAAAAAAAGCAATATCTCAGCAACCGTTGAACATTTTCTCATCAAATCAACTCTGGTGGCTTTGTTTCACATCCCTGAGTATGTATACCACACATTTTGCCATATATCTTTCACAAAAATTCCAAAAAATTTAAAAATATCACATTTTAAGGGAAAATCAGAAAATTTGAAGAAAAGTTGCCAAAAACACTCTAAAATAGTCTAAAAGTCTGAAAATGATATTTTTTCTCTGTTTCTGAGTTCAACTCACCTATTCAAACAAAATAAATGCCTAGAAAATCATTTTTTATGCAAATCTGAAAAATACATGATTTCTCCTTATAGGTTATAATAGCCTAAATGAGTCTCCATTGCCCTTCCATAGTAAAGTTAGAATGTTGACAACCTGTTAAAAACTCAAACCTCGTTAGAATTCTGGGAAACTTATTTTATCATGCAAATAAACATGTCTGCTATTAAACATCAACAAGAAAATAGGGGCTTTAATACCTTCTAAGAAACATTTCTTCAGTTGTATACTAACACCGGGTCAAAGGTCAACACTATTTTTACCCCTTGCAATTTCATACCCTGTCTACTTTCACTTCTCAAATTTATATAAAAAACTGTCAAAAACATGATGAGCTGCATTTTCAAATATCAACAACATGTCCAGAATACAGTTATAGCCAAAAAATAACAGGAACCAGCACTAAAAAAAGTTTTTAAAGAAAAAAAGATTAGCACTCTTTCATACAGAACTACTTTCGACTGCACCAGGCAAGCACATCCTGTTGATTTAGTGTAATTAGACCGTAATAAGAGACGTATTACTTCACTGGCTGCCTCAAACAATTTTTTCATTTCCGATGATCTACGGAAATTAGCGAGCTTGTATTGATTCGACTTATCTACAATCGGAACTCTTCGCCAATTTCCGTACTCGGGAATAGTGGATTCCCGAGTGACGGAATGACGGAATCCGACGAGGCAGTTCCGAGTGGACTCATCTATTGCCCTATCTATCTATAAATAGATAAAATAAACCCAGTTTATAAATATCGACCAATCAGCTGTCTGTTTTAACTGAACAGTTTTAACTGTCATTTTCTCCACGCTGGAAGTCGACGGCTGTTTTCAACCAACATTCGAAAACTGGCATTTAATGTTCCAGTGTTACAATATTCACATGTATTGTGAAATTAAAAGTATATAAAAACAGAGCACCACTAACTTGCATCACAAACGAAAGACTTGCGAACTATATATACCGTATTTATATACAGTTTAATTAATTTCAAGATGGGTTTTTTGCTGTCAAAGATGACACAATTGTTCGAGGACTGGGGCAACACAGAGGCCAAGGTGTTAATGCTAGGACTAGATGCCGCAGGTCAGTGTTTTACTCATCAGTTTAGTAACTCTGTATGTACTGAACAAAATAAATTTAGCACATACATGTAAAATGCATGTTAATTCCATGGACGAGATACGAAGCCGTGTATGTTCGGGATCAATAATAAAGTGGTATAGTTCTGACAATAATAAAGCTACAAAGTCATTTGTAAACAAACACGGCGATACAAACTAAGAAAATATATTGAGAACATACTTTATAGATTATCTCATTTCAATGAAAAGGGAGGTAATATTAAAATTACGAAATTTGGAGCTTTTTTGTTTGAGAATAACAATGTTTCATGAACGCATTCTAGCGGTTTTTAAAAAATGACAGAATGAGCGATTCTTGTCAATGCCATACAATACAGTATGTTTAATCTATGTCCCTAAAAAGTCATGATAATCTGATTTCGTTCAGTATATATTCATGTAAACACCATATGATATGATTTCAACAACCATTTAAAATGATTTAGAGTCAACACTTGACTATCGTTGTATGTGTTTACCGGAAACCCATTATACGGATTCCGCATGCAATGCATCTACTGTTTGTGAGTTAAAGGGACTTACTGGGAAGAAAACAAATTACCATCTCATATATTTAGTGATTGAAGAGAAAAGGGATACGCGAAAAAAGCAAATTTCGGATATGAAAAAATCATTTTTAGCTCGTTTGTGACATATAACCGACGTTACCGAGTCATACTTCTTTCCCTTGCATCACATGTGTTTTAAAAAGCTTATATTTTTTCACCATTCAGGAAAGACAACTGTTCTATACAAGATCAAGCTCAACGAGAATGTGGCCACGATTCCAACCATAGGGTTTAACGTGGAAACTGTGAGCCCCGTGAAGGGCCTTACATTCACAGTATGGGATGTGGGCGGTCAGGACAAACTGAGGCCCCTCTGGAAGCATTACTATCAACATACTGAAGGTTTGTTTGTTGATTACTACATCCGGCATTAATTCAAATATTCTGTATACTTATTTTTATTTGAAATTGCTGGTGTTGTTTTTCTGACTTATTTGAACAGTTCGAATGATTGTTTCGTTTTTAAAATACATTATTTACGATATATCTTATTTAAACAGAAAATAACTGTAAGTGCTTAATATTTTACTTGTCAAGCATTATGCAGCTATGGCATTTTACGTGGGTTTGCTAATAATAATAATAATAATAATAATAATTATAATTAATAACAACAACTATCAACCAATGTACTTCAGGTCTGATATACATTGTCGACAGTGCGGACAAGCAACGAATGATCGAGGCCCGAGAAGAATTGTTTGGAATTCTCGAGAGTGACGAGATGAGGGGAGTTCCGGTTGTTGTGGTTGCAAATAAACAAGATTTACCTGGTAAGTTAACATCAAGTCAGTTTGTTTGTTTGTTTGTTTGAATGGTGTTTTACGTCATTTGTAGCACATGCTAGGCCCTATATGAAGGTCGATTTTCTGTGTTAGAGGCAGAACACCCTATTTTTTCCTGAGTAGAACCAGTATTGTATACCTACCGCCATCCGCGAGAATCAACACCTTCTCAGGTGATCAAGATCAAACTTGTTTCTCATTTCAGTTCTTGGTTGTTACTTTGATCAAATTAAGTCTACATATACAACGTTGTATATCAACCGAATACATTTCAATAAATCGTCTGCTTTCTCGGAATTTTCAGAAATACATGACTTGAATTCAGCATGTATTTTGCGGCCATTAAAACGTTTTGAATTAAAACAGTATGTATAATATATTACATTCGTACATATTTTTAACACGAAGACTCAGTAGGTAGTAACTAGTAAGCTATCCGTTTGTACAGTCAAACGAGAGTTCATTGTTAAATAATTTCATATTTCCAGGATCGCTGAGTGCCTCTAAAATCGTAGACCAGCTGTGTCTGAACAAGTTGACCGGCCGGAAGTGGTACATCCAGGCAGCTTGTGCCACGACGGGAGAGGGCATCTACGAGGCCATGAATCAACTCTCCATTATGGTCAAGGAGTTCAAAAAACAAGGACATGTTCATTACTGAATGTACATGTATCACGTATAAGCACGACGTTTTACTTATTGAGCAGTACTTCGGATTGAAACACGGCCGTGTTTTAAGCGAGACGCAACTATAACAAAGGCACTGTGCAATTTATTAATATATCAACACTAGACTCTAAATCCATCCGAGTTTCAGGAAACACGACGAAAATGGATATAGAACGGAGCGGGCTATTATATATATGTGGTATAGACCGAAGCAGACGATTAGCTACCAAAGCGGACCAGTTGATATATGTGATATAGTCTAGAGAAGACTAGTATAGTACATGTGATATATAAGAGCAGACTAACATATATATGTGATACGGATCAGGGAAGATTATTGTCTGTTTGATATAAACTAGAGCAGACTAGCAGACTAACATATATATGTGATACGGGTCAGGGAAGATTATTGTCTATTTGATATAGACTAGAGCAGACTAGCAGACTAACACATATATGTGATACGGGTCAGGGAAGATTATTGTCTATTTGATATAGACCAGCGCAGACTGTCAAAAAGGCGCATAGCTGCCAAAAAAGGCGCTCGTAAGAGTACCAAAAGAAACATATTTTATTTCAAATATTTATTAACTATTTCTGTTTTACTATGTGTGTTTGTATAGTATTTTTACGTCCTAAATTAATGTTTATTGTTATTGATGTTGTTGTCGTTAATTTTAATAAAACATAGATTTTAAAATTGTGTATATTGCACTGTAAAACAAAATCGGTTACCAGCGTTATACAGACACTAATGTATATACCATCTGGGAGAAATCCAATCTGTATCAGACTGCCAAATACAATACACATAATACAATATTTAAAAGAAGAACTGCACATGCAACTGAATATCAGAAAAGCAGTGCACACACTATTCAATATCAGAAAGCAGCAGGGTTCGTCATATTTAATATCAGAAAGCAGCACTGCACACTCTATTCAAATATCGGAAAGCAGCACTGCACACCATAGTCAATATCAGAAAGCAACACGGCAAACTATATTCAATATAAGAAAGCATCAGGGCACATCCTATTCAATATCAAAAAGCATCAGGACAAATCATATTCAATATCAGAAAGCAGCACGGCACACCTATTCAGTATAAGAACACAGCACTGCACACAATATTCAATATCAGAAAGCAGCACTGCACACCTATTTAATATCAGAAAGCAGCACTGCACACCATAGTCAATGTCAGAAAGCAGCGCTGCAAAACATAGTCAATATCAGAAAGCAGCACTGCACACCATAGCCAATATCAGAAAGCAGCACTACACACCATATTCAATATCAGAAAGAAGCACTCCACAGCATATTTAATATCAGAAAGTAGCACTGCACAGCATATTTAATATCAGAAAACAGCACTGCACATCAGAAAGCAGCACTGCACACAATAGTCAATATCAGAAAGCAGCACTGCACACCATATTCAATATCAGAAAGCAGCAATGCACCACAGGCAGACGGCGCGTACCCTACCCCGCCCACACCCTACCCCCCCCCCCCTCTACTACCCCCCTCCCCCTCTCTACTACCCCCTTCCCACCTGTTTCTCTACTACCCCCCTTAAATATGTTTTCAATAAACTGTTCTACTTGGTTTTCAATGAAAAAAAATAATAAAAAAATACATACTCTCTATACCATATAAAGGTGTCTGACTCTTTAATAAAAACTGATAAAAACAGCTATAGACCTCTCTTAAAGCCTTGCTGTGCTTGTATTTTTGGTCACAGCATCGTCATTCCGATTCGAATCAAGAGGGTACATATTATAACAAATAGCCACAACACTGATTTCTTCAATGTGTACTTTATATCGCATCAGCGAAACGTTAAACACGTTTGAAAGTAGGTCGACTTCGATCTGACCTAAGCAATGCATTTTCTATGTACATGGTAGGGTAGTGGGAAATATCTATCTGCGACGACTCTCGCATAAATATGCAACGTGATCGTTGAAAGAAAACCGTTTAACAACACTCACCGGTACGAAGAACTTCCAGGAGTAATCACAGACGCTGTAATCGAGTTCTTTCACAAACCGTTATTTGTTTTTAGTTTCGATTCACCATGTTGAAAATATGTCACCCGGATTGGTCCAGTCTCATTTCCGGTCGCCTTGTACCCAGCTTCATATCGTAAGTATAAAGGTAACAAGGAAACCAGTAATTTAATTCAACATGGTGAATCGAAACTAAAAACAAATAACGGTTTGTGAAAGAACTCGATTACAGCGTCTGTGATTACTCCTGGAAGTTCTTCTTACCGGTGAGTGTTGTTAAACGGTTTTCTTTCAACGATCACGTTGCATATTTATGCGAGAGTCGTCGCAGATAGATATTTCCCACTACCCTACCATGTACATAGAAAATGCATTGCTTAGGTCAGATCGAAGTCGACCTACTTTCAAACGTGTTTAACGTTTCGCTGATGCGATATAAAGTACACATTGAAGAAATCAGTGTTGTGGCTATTTGTTATAATATGTACCCTATTGATTCGAATCGGAATGACGATGCTGTGACCAAAAATACAAGCACAGCAAGGCTTTAAGCGAGGTCTATAGCTGTTTTTATCAGTTTTTATTAAAGAGTCAGACACCTTTATATGGTATAGAGAGTATGTATTTTTTTTTTTTTTTTTTTCATTGAAAACCAAGTAGAACAGTTTATTGAAAACATATTTAAGGGGGGTAGTAGATAAACAGGTGGGAAGGGGGTAGTAGAGAGGGGGAGGGGGGAGTTGAGGGGGAGGGGGTAGTAGAGGGGGGGGGGGGGTACGGTGTGGGCGGGGTAGGGTACGCGCCGTCTGCCTGTGCAATGCACAGCATATTTAATATCAGAAAGCAGCACTGAACATCAGAAAGCAGCACTGCACACCATATTCAATATCAGAAAGCAGCACTGCACAACATAATCAATATCAGAAATCAGCACTGCACACAATATTCAATATCAGAAAGCAGAAATGCAAACCATATTCAATATCAGAAAATAGCACTGCACAACATATTCAATATCAAAAAATAGCACTGCATACCATATTCAATATCAGGAAGCAGCACTGCACACCATATTCAATATCAGAAAGCAGCACTGCACACCATATTCATTATCAGAAAGCAGCACTGCACACCATATTTACTATCAGAAATCAGCACTGCACAACCTATTCAATATCAGAAAGCAGCACTGCACACCATATTCAATATCAGAAAATAGCACTGCACACCATATGCAATCTCAGAAAGCAGCACTGCACACCATAGTCAATATCAGAAAGCAGCATTGCACATCACATTCAATATCAGAAAGCAGCACAGCACACCCTATTCAATATCAGAAAGCAGCACTGCACACCATAGTCAATATCAGAAAGCAGCACTGCACACCATATTCAATATCAGAAAGCAGCACTGCACACCATAGTCAATATCAGAAAGCAGTACTGCACACCATATTCAATATCAGAAAGCAGCACTGCACAACCTATTCAATATCAGAAAGCAGTACTGCACACCATATTCAATATCAGAAATAAGCACTGCACACCATATTCAATATCAGAAATCAGCACTGCACACCATATTCAATATCAGAAAGCAGCACTGCACACCATATTCACTATTAGAAAGCAGCACTGCATACATAGTCAATATCAGAAAGCAGCACTGCACACCATATTAAATATCAGAAAGCAGCACTGCACACCATAGACAATATCAGAAAGCAGCACACCATAGTCAATATCAGAAAGCAGCACTTCACACCATAGTCAATATCAGAAAGCAGCACTGCACACCATAGTCAATATCAGAAAGCAGCACTGCACACCATAGTCAATATCAGAAAGCAGCACTGCACACCATAGTCAATATCAGAAAGCAGCACTGCACACCATATTCAATATCAGCAAGCAGCACTGCACACCATAGTCAATATCAGCAAACAGCACTGCACAGCATAGTCAATATCAGAAAGCAGCACTGCACACCATAGTCAATATCAGAAAGCAGCACTGCACACCATAGTCAATATCAGAAAGCAGCACTGCACACCATAGTCAATATCAGAACGCAGCACTGCACAGCATAGACAATACCAAGTACTAGAAAGCTGCACTGAACATCAGAAAGCAGCACTGCACACCATATTCAACATCAGAAAGCAGCACTGCACACCATATTCACTATCAGAAAGCAGCACAGCACACCCTATTCAATATCAGAAATCAGCATTGCACATCACATTCAATATTAGAAATCAGCATTGCACATCACATTCAATATTAGAAATCAGCATTGCACATCACATTCAATATCAGAAAGCAGCACTGCACACCCTATTCAATATCAGAAAGCAGTACTGCACACCATATTCAATATCAGAAAATAGCACTGAACACCATATTCAATATCAGGAAGCAGCACTGCACAGCATAGTCAATATCAGAAAGCAGCACTGCACACCATAGTCAATATCAGAAAGCAGCACTGCACACCATATTCAATATCAGAAAATAGCACTGCACACCATATGCAATCTCAGAAAGCAGCACTGCACACCATAGTCAATCTCAGAAAGCAGCACTGCACACCATATTCAATATCAGAAAGCAGCACTGCACACCATAGTCAATATCAGAAAGCAGCACTGCACACCATATTCACTATCAGAAAGCAGCACTGCATACCATAGTCAATATCAGAAAGCAGCAATGTACACCCTATTCAATATCAGAAAGCAGTATTGCACACCACATTCAATATCAGAAAGCTGCACTGCACACCACATTCAATATCAGAAATGAGCACTGCACACCCTATTCAATATCAGAAAGCAGCACTGCACACCACATTCAATATCAGAAGTCAGCATTGCACATCACATTCAATATCAGAAATGAGCACTGCACACCATTTTCAATTACAGAAAGCAGTACTGCACACCACATTCAATATCAGAAGTCAGCATTGCACATCACATTCAATATCAGAAATGAGCACTGCACACCATTTTCAATATCAGAAAGCAGTACTGCACACCATATTCAATATCAGAAAGCAGCACTGCACACCATAGTCAATATCAGAAAGCAGCACTGCACACCATATTCACTATCAGAAAGCAGCACTGCATACCATAGTCAATATCAGAAAGCAGCAATGTACACCCTATTCAATATCAGAAAGCAGTATTGCACACCACATTCAATATCAGAAAGCTGCACTGCACACCACATTCAATATCAGAAATCAGCACTGCACACCCTATTCAATATCAGAAAGCAGCACTGCACACCACATTCAATATCAGAAGTCAGCATTGCACATCACATTCAATATCAGAAATGAGCACTGGACACCATTTTCAATATCAGAAAGCAGTAATGCACACCACATTCAATATCAGAAATCAGCATTGCACATCACATTCAATATCAGAAATGAGCACTGCACACCAGTTTCAATATCAGAAAGCAGTACTGCACACCCTATTCAATATCAGAAAGCAGTAATGCACACCACATTCAATATCAGAAATCAGCATTGCACATCACATTCAATATCAGAAATGAGCACTGCACACCAGTTTCAATATCAGAAAGCAGTACTGCACACCCTATTCAATATCAGAAAGCAGTATTGCACACCACATTCAATATCAGGAAGCAGCACTGCACACCATATTCACTATCAGAAAGCAGTATTGCACACCACATTCAATATCAGGAAGCAGCACTGCACACCATAGTCAATATCAGAAATCAACACTGTACACCCTATTCAATATCAGAAAGCAGCACTGCACACCATAGTCAATATCAGAAATCAACACTGTACACCCTATTCAATATCAGGAAGCAGCACTGCACACCATAGTCAATATCAGAAATCAGCACTGTACACCCTATTCAATATCAGGAAGCAGCACTGCACACCATAGTCAATATCAGAAATCAACACTGTACACCCTATTCAATATCAGAAAGCAGCACTGCACACCATAGTCAATATCAGAAAGCAGCACTGCACACCATAGTAAATATCAGGAAGCATCACTGCAGATCCTATTCAATATGAGAAAGCAGCACCGCACATCATAGTCAATATCAGAAAGCAGCACTGCACACCATACTCATTATCAGAAATCAACACTGTACACACTATTCAATATCAGAAAGCAGCACTGCACACCATATTCAATATCAGAAAATAGCACTGCACACCATATGCAATCTCAGAAAGCAGCACTGCACACCATAGTCAATCTCAGAAAGCAGCACTGCACACCATATTCAATATCAGAAAGCAGCACTGCACACCATAGTCAATATCAGAAAGCAGCACTGCACACCATATTCACTATCAGAAAGCAGCACTGCATACCATAGTCAATATCAGAAAGCAGCAATGTACACCCTATTCAATATCAGAAAGCAGTATTGCACACCACATTCAATATCAGAAAGCTGCACTGCACACCACATTCAATATCAGAAATGAGCACTGCACACCCTATTCAATATCAGAAAGCAGCACTGCACACCACATTCAATATCAGAAGTCAGCATTGCACATCACATTCAATATCAGAAATGAGCACTGCACACCATTTTCAATTACAGAAAGCAGTACTGCACACCACATTCAATATCAGAAGTCAGCATTGCACATCACATTCAATATCAGAAATGAGCACTGCACACCATTTTCAATATCAGAAAGCAGTACTGCACACCATATTCAATATCAGAAAGCAGCACTGCACACCATAGTCAATATCAGAAAGCAGCACTGCACACCATATTCACTATCAGAAAGCAGCACTGCATACCATAGTCAATATCAGAAAGCAGCAATGTACACCCTATTCAATATCAGAAAGCAGTATTGCACACCACATTCAATATCAGAAAGCTGCACTGCACACCACATTCAATATCAGAAATCAGCACTGCACACCCTATTCAATATCAGAAAGCAGCACTGCACACCACATTCAATATCAGAAGTCAGCATTGCACATCACATTCAATATCAGAAATGAGCACTGGACACCATTTTCAATATCAGAAAGCAGTAATGCACACCACATTCAATATCAGAAATCAGCATTGCACATCACATTCAATATCAGAAATGAGCACTGCACACCAGTTTCAATATCAGAAAGCAGTACTGCACACCCTATTCAATATCAGAAAGCAGTAATGCACACCACATTCAATATCAGAAATCAGCATTGCACATCACATTCAATATCAGAAATGAGCACTGCACACCAGTTTCAATATCAGAAAGCAGTACTGCACACCCTATTCAATATCAGAAAGCAGTATTGCACACCACATTCAATATCAGGAAGCAGCACTGCACACCATATTCACTATCAGAAAGCAGTATTGCACACCACATTCAATATCAGGAAGCAGCACTGCACACCATAGTCAATATCAGAAATCAACACTGTACACCCTATTCAATATCAGAAAGCAGCACTGCACACCATAGTCAATATCAGAAATCAACACTGTACACCCTATTCAATATCAGGAAGCAGCACTGCACACCATAGTCAATATCAGAAATCAGCACTGTACACCCTATTCAATATCAGGAAGCAGCACTGCACACCATAGTCAATATCAGAAATCAACACTGTACACCCTATTCAATATCAGAAAGCAGCACTGCACACCATAGTCAATATCAGAAAGCAGCACTGCACACCATAGTAAATATCAGGAAGCATCACTGCAGATCCTATTCAATATGAGAAAGCAGCACCGCACATCATAGTCAATATCAGAAAGCAGCACTGCACACCATACTCATTATCAGAAATCAACACTGTACACACTATTCAATATCAGAAAGCAGCACTGCACACCATAGTCAATGTAAGAAAGCAGCACTGCACACCATAGTCAATGTAAGAAAGCAGCACTACAAACCATAGTCAATATCAGAAAGCAGCACTGCACACCATACTCATTATCAGAATCCAACACTGTACACACTATTCAATATCAGAAAGCAGCACTACAAACCATAGTCAATATGAGAAAGCAGCACTACAAACCATAGTCAATATGAGAAAGCAGCACTACAAACCAAGTCTAGATATATAGCTATCACCAAATATAGCGTACGTCATTTTGATCAGTTTTGGTTGAAAGTGTGTGTGTGTTAGTCAATATGAGAAAGCAGCACTACAAACCATAGTCAATATGAGAAAGCAGCACTACAAACCATAGTCAATATGAGAAAGCAGCACTACAAACCATAGTCAATATGAGAAAGCAGCACTACAAACCATAGTTAATATGAGAAAGCAGCACTACAAACCATAGTCAATATGAGAAAGCAGCACTACAAACCATAGTCAATATGAGAACGCAGCACTACAAACCATAGTCAATATCAGAAAGCAGCATTGCACACCATACTCATTATCAGAAATCAACACTGTACACCCTATTCAATATCAGAAAGCAGCACTACAAACCATAGTAAATATGAGAAAGCAGCACTACAAACTATAGTCAATATGAGAAAGCATCACTGCACACCCTAATCAATATCAGAAAGCCGCACTGCACACCATAGTCAATTTCAGAAAGCCGTGCGCACCAAAGTCAATATCAGGAAGCAGCACTGCACATCCTATTCAATATCAGAAAGCTGTACAGTACACCATATTCAATATCAGAAAGCAGCATTGCACTCCATATTCAATATTTTTTATTTTTTTTCCTATATAAGTCTATGTAAAGCTGTGACACCCGGGGCGGGGCCAAATGTAACCCCAGGGTCACTATTTGAACAAACTTGGTAAACACCATAACCTTATAGTAAATGCAAAAGTATTAAACCTCTGGCTCTTGTAGTTTCAGAGAAGATTTTTTATTTTTTTCCTACATAAGTCTATGTAAAACTGTGACCCCCGGGGCGGGGCCAAATGTGACACCAGGGTCATCATTTGAATAAACTTGGTAGAGGACCATTAGCTTATAGCAAAAAAAATAAAAATATTAAACATCTCGCTCAAGGAGTTTCAGGGAAGATTTTTGCTTTAATTTTTCGCTATACAAGTCTATGTAAAACATGTGACCCCTGGGGCGGGACCAAATGTGATCCCAGGGTCACCATTTGAACACATTTGGTAAAGGACCATAATTTTATAGTAAAAGCAAAATATTAAACCTCTGACTCTTGTGGTTTCAGAGAAGAAGATTTTAATTTTTTTTGTGGAATCATAATCAGCAGTAATATGCAAACAATTTGCTTTAAACTATTCTAATAAATTAAAATTAATGATTAAAAAACACAAGTTATGAAGAAAAACTAAATGGGACGACGTGAGTTTAACACACTTTAAGATTCCGGTCTGTGCCTTTAATGTATTCACGTTTCAGCTTCGTTTGTGTTCGTAATTAGCTACTGTCCTATAACATGTGCTTTATCGGTTGTTGCTGAATAGTATTTTTGTGTTATTATTCATTATTGTCATATTTTGAGTTATCAGTTATTTATTGTTATTGTATGTTTTCATAATATACAATCGGAGCTGCCTCAAACTTATTTTCGATGATCTACGGAAATTAGCGAGCTTCATAGTGACGAATTGTTTACATGTTGCCCAAGCTATCTATAAATAGATAAAATAAACCCGGTTTATAAATATCGACCAATCAGCTGTCTGTTTTAATTGAACTGTCATTTTCTCCACGCTGGAAGTCGACGGCTGTTTCCAACTGGCATTTTTGTTATGACTGAAAATGTTCCAGTGTTACAATATTCACATGTATTGTGAAATTAAATTTATTTAAAAGCAGAGCACCACTAACTTGCATCACAAACGAAAGACTTGCGAACTAAATATTTATATACGGAGTGAAACTAGAGTTAATTAATATCAATATGGGTTTTTTGCTTTCAAAGATGACACAATTGTTCGAGGACTGGGGCAACACAGAGGCCAAGGTGTTAATGCTGGGACTCGATGCCGCAGGTCGGTGTTTTACTCATCATTTTAGTAACTCTGTATGTACTGAACAAAATAAACTTAGCACATACATGTACAATGCATGTCAATTCCATGGACGAGAAACGAAGCCGTGTATGTTCGGGATCACTGATAAAGTGGTATAGTTATGACAATTATAACGCTACAAAGTCATTTGTAAACAAACTCGGCGATACAAACTAAGAAAATATGTTGAGAGCATATTTTTATAGGTTATCTCATTTCAATGAAAATAATAAAATAACAAAAAAAATAATTAAAATTCTCATCCTAATCTAGCAGTTATAAAAGTTTAACAAACACTTATATTAATGTTCCTATTGTCATAGGGCCGAATATCTTGAATCTTACATGAATAATTAATAAAGTATACACTGATCCAGCATGTTGTTTTTGATTGCATTTGTGTTTGAATGTCTTTCAGCTCATGCGATGGTTTCCTTTATCTTTGTCTATGGTTTTATTTTTAGCGGTTGAAATGTCGGGACGCCATTTGCAAAGTAGGGGAAGTGTGTCATAGGGTCGAATATCTTGAATCTTATATGAATAATTTATAAAGTATACACTGATCCAGCATGTTGTTTTTGATTTAGTATACGTTTCAATCTAAGGGAAGTAATCTATTTTGTTTTTGATTTAGTATACGTTTCAATCTAAGGGAAGTAATCTATTTTAATAATAAATCAAAAACAACATGCTGGATCAGTGTATACTTTATTAATTATTCATGTAAGATTCAAGATATTCGACCCTATGCCACTATGTTTAACCTTTGCCCTAAAAATGCATGCTTAACTGATTTTGTTCCGTAATATTCCTTTAAACAGCACAGGGTATGATTCTACAGCCATTTAACATGATTTAGAGTCAAGACATGACTATCGTTGTGTGTGTTTACCGGAAACCCATTACACGGATTCTGCATGGTTTGTGAGTTAAAGTGACTTATTGGGAAGAAAAAACCCGGCCATCTCATATATTTAGTGATTAAAGAGAAAAAGGGATACGAGAAAAAGGCAAATTTCGGATATGAAAAATATTCATTTTGAGCTCGTTTGTGAAATATAACCGACGTTACTGAGTCATAATTCTTTCCCTTGCATCACATGTGTTTTAAATAGATCATATTTTTTCACCATTCAGGAAAGACAACTGTTCTATACAAGATCAAGCTCAACGAGAATGTGGCCACGATTCCAACCATAGGGTTTAACGTGGAAACTGTGAGCCCCGTGAAGGGCCTTACATTCACAGTATGGGATGTTGGCGGTCAGGGCAAAATCAGGCCCCTCTGGAGGCATTACTATCAAAATACTGAAGGTTTGTTTGTTGATTACTATCTCCAGCATACATTCGAATATTCTGTATACTTATTTCTAATTGAAATTGCTGTTGTTGTTTTTCTTATTTGAACAGATCGAACGATTGTTTCGTTTTTAAAATACATTATTTACAATATATCTTATTTAAACAGAAAATAACTGTTAGTGCTTAATATTTTACTCATCAAGCAGTATTCAATGCAGCTATGGCATTTTAACAATTTTATGTGCGTTTACTAATAACAACAACAACAACAATAATAATAATATTATAATAATAATAATAATAATAATAATAATAATAACAACAACTATTAACCAATGTACTTCAGGTCTGATATACATTGTCGACAGTGCGGACAAGCAACGAATGATCGAGGCCCGGGAAGAGTTGTTTGGAATTCTCGAGAGTGACGAGATGAGAGGAGTTCCGGTTGTTGTGGTTGCAAATAAACAAGATTTACCTGGTAAGTTAACATGAAGACACTTTGTTTGTTTGTTTGAATTGTATTTTACGCCATTTTAGCACATGTTAGGCCATATATGAAGGTCGATGTTCTGTGTTAGAGGCAGACCACCCCATTTTTCCTGAGTAGAACCAATATTGTATACCTTCCGTCATCCGTGAGAATCGACACCAAGATCAAACTTTTTTTTCTCATTTCAGTTCTTGGTTATTAGTTTGATCAAATTAAGTCTACATAATTATACGAAGTCGTATATTAACCGAATATATGTCAATAAATATTCTGCTTTCTCGTAATTTTCAGAAACACATGACTTGATTTCAGAATGTATTTTGCGTCCATTAAAACGTTTTGAATTAAAACATTATGTATAATAGATTATATTCGTATAGATGACTCAATACGTAGTAACTAGTAAGCTATCCATGTACAGTCAAACGAGAGTTCATTGTTAAATAATTACATTTTCCAGGATCACTGAGTGCCCCTAAAATCGTAGACCAGCTGTGCCTGAACAAGCTGACCGGCCGGAAGTGGTACATCCAGGCAGCCTGTGCCACGACGGGAGAGGGAATCTACGAGGCCATGAATCAACTCTCCATTATGGTCAAGGAGTTCAAAAAACAAGGACATATTCGTTATTGAATGTACATGTATCATGTATAAGCACGACGTTTTGAGCAGTACATCGGATTGAAACACGGCGCCGAGATGTGTTTTAGGCGAGACTCAGCTATATTTTAGGGACTTTGCAATTTTATTAATGTATAAACGATAAACACTAAATCCATCCGAGCTTCAAGCGCAAAGGAAACACGACGAAAATGGATATAGAACGGAGCAGGCTATTCTATATATGTGGTATAGACCGAAGCAGACGATTAGCTACCAAAGCTGACCAGAGGACATTTGTGATATAGTCTAAGACTAGTATAGTACGTGTGGTATATAAAAGCAGACTAACATATATATGTGATACGGGTCAGGGAAGACTAGTGTATATTTGATATAGACAAGAGCAGACTAGTACAGGATATGTGACATATAAGAGCAGAATAAAATATATATGTGATACGGGTCAGGGAAGATTATTGTCTATTTGATATAGACCAGCGCAGACTGTCAAAAAGGCGCAGAGCAGTCAAAAAAGGCACTCCTTAGAGTACCAAAAGAAACACAATTTATTTCAAATATTTCTATGTGTGTCTGTATACTACTTTTACTTCCTAAATTAATGTTTATTGTTATTAAATGTTGTTGTTAATTTGAATAAAAAAATAGATATTTAAAATTGTGTATATTGCAACTGTAATACAAAATCGGTTACCAGCGTTGTACAGACACTACTGTACATACCACCTGGGAGTAAATCAATCTGTATTGCCAAATACAATACACATGATACAATATTAAAAAGAAGAACTGCACATGCAACTGAATATCAGAAAAGCATTGCACACCCTATTCAATATCAGAAAGCAGCAGGGTACACTATATTCAATATCAGAAAGCAGCACTGCACACCGTATTCAATATCAGAAAGCAGCACTGCATGCCATAGTCAATATCAGAAAGCAGCACTGCACACCCTATTCAAATATCAGAAAGAAGCACTGCACTCCTATAAAATATCAGAAAGCAGCACTGCACACATTTTTGATATCAGAAAGCAACACGGCACACCATATTCAATATCAAAAAGCGTCACGACAAACCCTATTACATATCAAAAAGCATCACGACACATCTTATTCAATATCAGAAAGCAGCACGGCACACCCTATTCAATATCAAAAAGCGTCACGACAAACCCTATTACATATCAAAAAGCATCACGACACATCTTATTCAATATCAGAAAGCAGCAGGGCACACTCTATGCAATATCAGAAAGCAGCACTGCACACCATAGTCAATACCAGAAAGCAGCACTGCACACCTATTCAATATCAGAAAGCAGCACTGTACACCATATTCAATCTCACAAAGCAACATTGCACACCATAGTCAATACCAGAAAGCAACACTGCACACCTATTCAATATCCGAAAGCAGCACTGCACACCATAGTCAATACCAGAAAGCAGCACTGTACACCTATTCAATATCAGAAAGCAACACTGCACACCATAGTCAATATCAGAAAGCAGCATTGCACACCTATTCAATATCAGAAAGCAGCACTGTACACCATAGTCAATATCAGAAAGCAGCACTGTACACCATAGTCAATATCAGAAAGCAGCATTGTACACCATAGTCAACATCCGAAAGCAACATTGCACACCATTGTCAATATCAGAAAGCAGCAATGCACACCATATTCAATATCAGAAAGCAGCACTGCACACCATAGTCAATATCAGAAAGCAACATTGCACACCTATTCAATATCAGAAAGCAGCACTGTACACCATAGTCAATATCAGAAAGCAGCACTGTACACCATAGTCAATATCAGAAAGCAACATTGCACACCATAGTCAATATCAGAAAGCAGCACTGCACACCCTATTTAATATCAGAAAGCAGCACTGCACACCTATTCAATATCAGAAAGCAGCAATGCACACCATAGTCAATATCAGAAAGCAGCAATGCACACCATATTCAATATCAGAAAGCAACACTGCACACCATAGTCAATATCAGAAATCAGCACTGCACACCATAGTCAATATCAGAAAGCAACATTGCACACCATAGTCAATATCAGAAAGCAGCACTGCACACCCTATTCAATATCAGAAAGCAGCACTGCACACCTATTCAATATCAGAAAGCAGCACTGCACACCATAGTCAATATCAGAAAGCAGCACTGTACACCATAGTCAGTATCAGAAAGCAACATTGCACACCACAGTCAATATCAGAAAGCAGCACTGCACACCCTATTCAATATCAGAAAGCAGCACTGCCCACCTATTCAATATCAGAAAGCAGCACTGCACACCATAGTCAATATCAGAAAGCAGCAATGCACACCATATTCAATATCAGAAAGCAGCACTGCACACCATATTCACTATCAGAAAGCAGCACTGCACACCATAGTCAATATCAGAAAGCGGCACTGCACACCATAGTCAATATCAGAAAGCGGCACTGCACACCATAGTCAATATCAGAAAGCAGCACTGTACACCATATTCAATACCAGAAAGCAGCAATGCACGCCTTATTCAATATCAGAAAGCAGCACTGCACACCATAGTAAATACTAAGTACTAGAAAGCGGCACTGCACACCATAGTCAATATCAGAAAGCGGCACTGCACACCATAGTCAATATCAGAAAGCAGCACTGCACACCATAGTCAATATCAGAAAGCAGCACTGCACACCATATGCAATACAAGAAAGCAGCAATGCACGCCTTATTCAATATCAGAAAGCAGCACTGCACACCATATTCAATATCAGAAAGCAGCGCTGCACACCATAGTAAATATCACAAAGCTGCACTGCACACCATAGTCAATATCAGGAAGCATCACTGCACACCGTAGTAAATATCACAAAGCTGCACTGCACACCATAGTCAATATCAGAAAGCAGCACTGCACACCATAATAAATATCACAAAGCTGCACTGCACACCATAGTCAATATCAGAAAGCAGCACTGCGCATCCTATTCAATATCAGAAAGCAGCCTAGCGCACCATAGTCAATATCAGAAAGCAGCACCGCACACCATAGTCAATATCAGAAAGCAGCACCACACACCATAATCAATATCAGGAAGCAGCACTGCACAGCCTATTCAAAATCAGAAAGCAGCACTGCACACCATAGTCAATATCAGAAAGCATCACTGCACACCCTATTCAATATCAGAAAGGAAGCAGCACTGCACATCCTATTCAATATCAGAAAGCAGCACTGCACAACCCATTCAATATCAGAAAGCAGGACTATATCAGAAAGCAGCATGGCACACCTTATTCAATAACAGAAAGCAGCACTGCACACCATAGTCAATATCAGAAAGCAGCAATACGCACCCTATTCGCTATCAGGAAGCATCACTGCACACCCTATTTAATATCAGAAAGCATCACTGCACACCCTATTCAATATCAGAAAGCAGCTCTGCACAGCATATTCATTATCGGAAAGCAGCACTGCACACCTTATTCAATATCAGAAAGCAGCACTGCACACCCTATTCAATATCAGAAAGCAACTCTGCACAGAATATTCAATATCGGAAAAGCAGCACTGCACACCCTATTCAATATCAGAAAGCAGCACTGCACACCATAATCAATACCAGAAAGCAGCAATGCACACCAGAGTCAAAATCAGAAAGCAGCAGCACTGCACACCATAGTCAAAATCAGAAAGCAGCAATGCACACCATAGTCAAAGCAATGCACACCATAGTCAAAATCAGAAAGCAGCAATCAGAAGCGTAGCCAGAGCCTTTTGGAGAATACGCCCTGTGGGAGGGTGCGGGAGTGGGTGTCCCCCGCGTGGCGGTGGGGGTCCTGGGGCCTCCCCAGTTCAATTTCGGACGTTTGTGGCTTCATTTTATCGAGATTTTGGAGGCGTAAGCCTCCATTCATTATGTGTGTTTTTAAAAATAGTCCCTCACTCCCTACCCGGCTTCATTTTTTATTGCTGATTTTAAAAAATAAGCACTTTTATTTTTTCACATTCGATTTTCTAGAGTACGCCCGGGCGTACAGGAGTATGCCTGGCTACGACCCTGGCAATGCACACCCTATTCAATATCAGAAAGCAGCACTGCACGCGCAATTCAATATCAGAACGTTTGTCTTGGAAACAACCAAGCGTCGCAGATGATCTACACTAGTACTGCCGAACACTGTCTTAAACTTGTCGCTCGATGGGCTCAACTATAATGGGGTGTCGCCATTTTGATAATGACGATGATAGCAATAGGCGCATATAGAACCTACGCCTAAAAAGTACCGCTTCGTGGGGTTGAAATTTAAGCCCTAACTAGCATTACACTCTCGGGTAATAGTTGACGAACGCGTTACCGTGCCGATCACGGGATAGTTATATGATGCAAGATATACTATAGCTAAACCCGTATGCGCCAATGGATGTCACGTGAGCAACGGAAATATAAATATTGCGGTCCCAGCGATGTTTACAAACACTGTTTTTTCTTTCTTCCAAATTCACGAATGTATTACTATAGACTTATTTGGGTCAATGTTCATGTTTTCATGTACATTACACTAAATACATATCAGGCAGTTACTGGCTTATACTCAATCAATGCTTTACTTACGGATAGTGTCCCTTTAAAGTACTAAATGCATTTACTGTCGATTTATACTTAAATGCATTGACTATTGGCTAGACTGGTTCCCGTATCAGTGGTTATACTACAGTTTCTTTTACACTTTTGCAAAATCAAATGAAATCTTAAAAATCCTAAAATTTGTAATCAGTATTTTTCCGAATAGCTTTGAACCACGTTGACTCAAATTGACCTTGTTGCTAGTTGTCTTCACTATCCACATTCGCAACATCTCGATCACTTCATTGATCATGATCCCAAAGAACGACGGGACAAGTTTTCACAAATTAAACCAACCAGGCAAACTATGGGCTTACGAAACATGCTGTAGGCCTAATGGTCAAACTGGAAATCTAGTTGCTTTTCACAACCCATGGCAAATGGTGTGTGACCGAGAATGAAGAAGTAGACCATATAAACAAATCATTCTGCTAGTATGTCTACCACAGATCGATAATAGACAGAGAAAGAAGTTCCCCGTCAGACATGCCTCCGACAGGGAGTGAACCCACGCGGTACAGTTCCACGGAGTTATCAAAATGAATTGATTGAATTGGATTTTACGGCGCACCAACACATGAACGGTTATATGGCGCCTAACAGGAATGAACATGCCGGGCTCATCCTCTATTTGCATCAAGATAAAATGTGGAGAATGGGCCTAGAACCTTCTAACCTGCAGAACTGCAGAGTTGATGCACATTCTATAGTAGACACTCCATTTACGATGGAGCCACTTTCCACGTTTGCATACGTGGTGTCATGATGAAGATCTTGAATGAGTATGATAACAAATGATAAAATGAACATGAAAGGTGGGGGTTGGGGAGGGGGTGGTGGTAGTGGGGTGGGGGGGGGGGGGGGGTGGGTGGAGCTGGTCCTACCCATCTACCTCTAGCGGGATTTGCAGTGGTTGTATTCTACCCTGGCAACCACACGGGGAGCTACCGAATTGAATAGGATTTTATTGTCTTTTTGGATTTACACTTATCACTCTTCCAGATACCCCCATTCCATTAAAAGGGACACACGGTAATCTTGAAGTGTTTAACAAGCATTGAAATTAGTGAATCGATTTTTTTTATTCATTATCATTTTGACTTTAAACCTGCTTGCATATATAATTAAATAACATGTTTGTTCATCTTATTTTACCATAGGCAATATAATCAACAGTTGATACTATCCTGAAACAATTTGCTTTAAACTAATGCTATTAATAATTGAACACACGCAAGTTATTTGGAAAAACTAACAGGACGCCGAAAGTTTAAAAAAACAACAACACCAAAATTGCCACGTGTCCCTTTAAAATGCGCTTTTCAAAATGGCTACCCATATTACACCGAGTTTCGAGTTTCTCAAAATACCAACCAACTTCGCTTTTTATCGTTTTATTCTTTTCTAGGTTACAGATACTCGCCCAGTGAATAAGTAGCATAGAGGAAGTTGTTTGTATTCGATCACATAGAATTGAATTGAAGACCACGAGAAGAAATTACACTGAGACGCTAAAAAATGCAGAATTATTTAAAGGAACGAGTCTTGGAAGTATACAGGACTAGTTCTACCTAGGTAAAATGGGATGGTCTGCCTCTACCGCAAGCAAATCGACCGTCACATATGGCGTAACATGTGCTAAAACGACGCAAAACACTATTCAAACAAATCTTAATCATTAATGTTATTTCGGAATATATATGTCATACGAACCCAATATGTAGTTGCCATTTGTCTAAAAATAGACTAGAAAATCCAAACATTATTAATACGAACCAATCATATGTTAGTATTTAGGAACGTCATTTTCTCCACGCTGGATGTGCCGGGCTGTTTCAACCAGCATACTAATTTTGGATTTGTATGGTGTTTTACGTCATTTTTACCATATGTAAGGTTAAACTCAAATGATAATGTTGTATACAATTAAAAACCAGTATAGTCAAATAGACCAAACTAACTAACTAACGAGTCAACAGAAGATTTTTAAATTAAAAATAGATAGTTTAATCGGAATAACAATGGGGTTGCTTTTTTCCAGATTAATAAACGTGTTTAATGACTGGGGATCACAACAGGCTCGTGTGCTCATGTTGGGTCTAGATGCAGCAGGTATGTGGCAACATTTTATTTTAAAGAAACCTACATACATGCATACAATATTTCTTATTTTAACTGTTAGTTTATGCTTGTTATATTAATGAAAGTTATGCACAAAAAACTAACGGGACGCCGCGAGTTTAAAAAACAGAATAAAAATTGCTGCGCGTCCCTTTAACTAATTATTAACACTAATTTATTTTTAAACTATGACGCAGAACGTTATGTCAAACATTTAGACCAAAAATATATTCTAGGAAAGACAACGCTGCTTTACAAGCTCAAATTGAATGAGACGGTGATGTCCGTACCAACGGTAGGATTTAATGTGGAAACTGTCACCCCTGTGAAGGGCCTTTCTTTAACAGTTTGGGACGTTGGCGGCCAGGACAGAATCAGACGCCTCTGGATTCATTACTGCCAAAATACAGAAGGTGAGTCCACCAATCAGTGAATTCTTCTTTCATTGCAACCCAGGGGCTTTAAGTTGTAGGCCCAATCATTTGAGCAACGCAGATGGGAAGTAGCTTGTTTGGTATGTGGGAATGCTCCCTCAGTTTGTTTTAATTACAATTATTTAATGGTCTATTCTTAATGAGTTTGGGGAGTCTTTTTGGGGAATTAACAAAACCCCGTTTTGGATGGATTTCAAGATTGTATTGGCGAAACGTTATTTCGAACGTTGTAAAAAAAAGTCTCATTTCGGAATATTTAACAAAACCCTCCGCCCCTAACCCACCCCCAAACCCCACCCCCTTCACTTTTAAGGCATTTTTCTTTTACGTTTTTAGACTTTTCGTATCTGCCAAAAAGTTGTATGACCGGCCTATATAAGCAGCTACGCCACTGTAAGCATCAAATAATTATTGCTAGCCACAATCCCACGAAAGGTTCAATTCAATTGTCGCTTGCAATACTGAATGTGATCTCTTTTCGGGATGCAGTTATTGAAAAGAGGTACAACTGAGATCCTTGTTTTGTATGTAATGCCAAATGAACAGACTGAAACTATGTTTACCTCTCTTCAAATGAAATCTGTTCGAAATAATGAATCTTCAAATGAAGTAGATAATTGCTCGGTCGAACTGTATCCTTTTCTAAAAAATAAACTTGATAAGAAATCATTTTAAGTCCAGTTATTTAAACCTCTCTCTTAATTCATTGATAGATATATTTTTTAGAATTTCTTTGGCATTTACTTATTCATTTTGAATCAGTCTGTATTGTAAACAAATACAAAGACATCCATGAACATACTTTTATTAAGCGGTTTACTACCCTCTAAGGTATTATAACTAATTACGTTAAAGTTACTGGTGTTGAAAGTACATTTTATCAATTCTTT
Source organism: Cyrtodaria siliqua (assembly GCA_037043455.1). NCBI lineage: Eukaryota > Metazoa > Mollusca > Bivalvia > Adapedonta > Hiatellidae > Cyrtodaria > Cyrtodaria siliqua. The sequence continues at coordinate 36,538 of JAWPHD010009539.1, forward strand.
GAAGCATTTATATATATATATGGTATATATATATATGAATGTAAGGGTTTTATTTACAAGATCACAAACGCTGACACATTTGACTGTACCTATATACTTAAGTTACCCATATGCGATAGCATGATTGCATACACCTTACCTTACTGGGTTGTTATTTAGCTGACCCTATAAAACTGAATATTTGACTGTTTCTACATAATATATATTCTTTATTAGAATTGATTCTACCAAATTGTAGAACACGTTATTGTTTATACGGTAGTGCCGACACTTTTACCCCCAAGGTTTGATAAACGAGATTGCCAGTTTCTTGTTTCACTAGATTTGATATATTTGAATGTTTCCCCTAGGTATAATACGTGGTTGACAGTGCCGACACCTTCTTGTTTCACTAGATTTGATATATTTGAATGTTTCCCCTAGGTATAATACGTGGTTGACAGTGCCGACACCATCTTGTTTCACTAGATTTGCTATATTTCAATGTTTCATCTAGCTATAATACGTGATTGACAGTGCCCAATACACTTTCTTGTTTCATTAGATTTGATATACGTGCTTGTTTCCCCTAGATTTGATATACTTGATTGTTTCCCCTAGGTTTGATATACATGATTGTTTCCCCTAGATTTGATATACTTGAGTGTTTCCCCTAGATTTGATATACGTGATTGTTTTCCCTAGATCTGATATACGTGATTGTTTCCCATATAATTGATATACGTGATACGTGATTGTAACTCCTAGGTTTGATATACGTGATTGTTTCCCCTAGATTTGATATACATGATTGTTTCCCCTAGGTTTGATATACGTGAATGTTTCCCCTAGGTTAGATATACGTGATTGTTTCCGCTAGATTTGATATACGTGATACGTGATGTGACTCCTAGGTTTGATATACTTGATTGTTTCCCCTAGGTTAGATATACTTGATTGTTTCCCTAGGTTAGATATACTTGATTGTTTCCCTAGGTTTGATATACTTGATTGTTTCCCCTAGGTTTGATATACATGAATGTTCCCCTAGGTTTGACTCCACGGTTTGATATACTTGATTTTTTCACCTAGGTTTGATATACATGAATGTTCTCCTAGGTTTGACTCCACGGTTTGATATACTTGATTGTTTCCCCTAGGTTTGATATACATGAATGTTCCCCTAGGTTTGACTCCACGGTTTGATATACTTGATTGTTTCCCCTAAGTTTGATATACTTGATTGTTTCCCCTAGGTTTGATATACATGAATGTTACCCTAGGTTTGACTCCACGGTTTGATATACTTGATTGTTTCCCCTAAGTTTGATATACGTGATTGTTTCCTCCAGGTTTAATATACTTGATTTTCCCCCTAAATTTGATTTACGTGATTGTTTCCCGTAGGTTTGATATACGTGATTGACAGTGCCGACAGAGAACGCATTGCAGAAGCCCGAGAAGAGTTGTTTGGTATTCTAGGTAACGATGAAATGAGAGGCGTTCCAGTCGTTGTCCTAGCTAATAAGCAAGATCTACCAGGTAAGATAAGATTAGCAACGTATACATAGTTATAGGACCTAGCATCATCACGTATCTATAGTGTTAGGGCCTAGCATCATCACGCATCTATAGTGTTAGGGCCTAGCATTATCACGTATCTATAGTGTTAGGACCTAGCATCATCACGTATCTATAGTGTTAAGGCCCAGCATCATCCCGTATCTATAGTGTTAGGGCCTAACGTCATCACGTATCTATAGTGTTAGGGCTTAGATTCACCACGTATCTATAGTGTTAGGGCCTAGTATAATCCCATATATATAGTGTTAGGGCCTAGCATCATCACGTATCTATAGTGGTAGGGTTCAGCATCATCACGTATCTATAGTGTTAGGGCCTAGCATCATCACGTATCTATAGTGGTAGGGTTCAGCATCATCACGTATCTATAGTGTTAAGGTTTAGCATCACCACGTATCTATAGTGTTAGGGCCTAGCATCATCACGTATCTATAGTTATAGGACCTAGCATCATCACGCATCTATAGTGTTAGGGCCTAGCATCATCACGTATCTATAGTGTTAGGGCCTAGCATCATCACGTATCTACAGTGGTAGGGTTCAGCATCATCACGTATCTATAGTGTTAAGGTTTAGCATCACCACGTATCTATAGTGGTAGGGCCTAGCATCATCACGTATCTATAGTGTTAGGGCTTAGATTCACCACGTATCTATAGTGTTAGGGCCTAGCATAATCACGTATATATAGTGTTCGGGCCTAGCATCATCCCGTATATATAACGTAAGGGCCTAGCATCAACACGTACATATAGTGTTAGAGCCTAGCATCATCCCGTATCTATAGTGTTAGTGCCTGGCATTGTCATGTATATATAGTGTTAGGGCCTAGCATTATCACATAGCTATCGTCTTGGGGCCTAGCATCATCACGTATCTATATTTGGGCCTAACAGTATCACATTTAAATAGTGTTGGGGCCTAGCATTATCACGTATATAGTGTTACGGAGTAGCATTATCACGTATCTATAGTCTTAGGGCCTAGTATCATAACGTATCTATAGTGTTAGGGCCTAGCATTATCATGTATCTATAGTGTTACGGAGTAGCATTATCACGCATCTATAGTGTTAGGGCCTGGCATTATCACGCATCTATAGTGTTAGGGCCTAGCATTATCACGTATCTATAGTGTTAGGGCCTAGCATTATCATGTATCTATAATGTTAGGGCCTAGCATTATCACGTATATATACTGTATATATACTGTTAGGGCCTAGCATTATCATGTATCTATAGTGTTACGGAGTAGCATTATCACGCATCTATAGTGTTAGGGCCTGGCATTATCATGTATCTGTAATGTTAGGGCCTAGCATTGTCACGTATATATACTGTATATATACTGTTAGGGCCTAGCATTATCACGTATCTGTTGTCTTGGAGCCAAGCATCATAACGTATCTATAGTGTTTGGGCCTAACATTATCACGTATATATTGTTGGGACCTAGCATTGTCACGTATATATACTGTATATATACTGTTAGGGCCTAGCATTATCACGTATATATACTGTTAGGGCCTAGCATTATCACGTATATATACTGTTAGAGCATAGCATCATCACGTATATATAGTGTTTGAGTCAAGCATCATCACGTATGTATTGTGTAAGGGCTTAGCATTATCACGTATATATAGTGTTAGGGCCTAGCATTATCACGTATATATAGTGTTAGGGCCTAGCATTATCACGTATATATACTGTTAGGGCCTAGCATTATCACGTATATATAGTGTTAGGGCCTAGCATTATCACGTATATATAGTGTTAGGGCCTAGCATTATCACGTATATATAGTGTTAGGGCCTAGCATTATCACGTATATATACTGTTAGGGCCTAGCATTATCACGTATATATAGTGTTAGGGCCTAGCATTATCACGTATATATACTGTTAGGGCCTAGCATTATCACGTATATATAGTGTTAGGGCCTAGCATTATCACGTATATATAGTGTTAGGGCCTAGCATTATCACGTATATATACTGTTAGGGCCTAGCATTATCACGTATATATAGTGTTAGGGCCTAGCATTATCACGTATATATAGTGTTAGGACCTAGCATTATCACGTATCTATAGTGTTAGGACCTAGCATTATCACGTATATATAGTGTTAGGACCTAGCATTATCACGTATATATAGTGTTAGGTAGGGCCTAGCATTATCACGTATCTGTTGTCTTGGAGCCAAGCATCATAACGTATCTATAGTGTTTGGGCCTAACATTATCACGTATATATTGTTGGGACCTAGCATTGTCACGTATATATACTGTATATATACTGTTAGGGCCTAGCATTATAACGTATATATAGTGTTAGGGCCTAGCCCCATCACGTATATATAATGTTAGAGCATAGCATCATCACGTATCTATAGTGTTTGAGTCAAGCATCATCACGTATGTATTGTGTAAGGGCTTATCATCATCACGTATCTATAGTGATAGGGCCTATCATCAACCCATATAGATAGTGTTATTGCCTATCATCAACGCGTATATATAGTGTTAGCGTATATATAGGGCCTAGCTTTACCACGTATCTGTAGTGTAAGGGGCGAGCATCATCACGCAACTATAGTGTTTGGGCCTAGCATTATCACATATATATATATATAGTGTCTGAGCCTAGCATCATCACGTCTATATAGTGTTAGGGCCTAGCATCATTAGGTATCTTTTGTGATGGAGGGCTGGCGTGGCGCAGTCGGTAGCGCGGCGGATTTGTAACCGGAGGCCCCGGGTTCAATCCTCCGTGGTGCCACTGAGTTCCGTCGGTGTGTTCTTGGGCAAGACACTTTCCCTTAGCCTCATCCGTCGGATGCGGGCGGTCCCGTGTATCGGTCTATCCTCCGAGCACGTTAAATGACCATAGGAATCTATTCGATAATAAGAGTAGGGCAGGTTCCCGGATTCCTATGTATCCTTCTCCTCTCTCTGGACCGGCTCTAAATAACCTATACTGTGTTGATGAGCCGTTTAACAACATTCAATTCAATTCAATTGTGATGGGGTCTATCATCATCACGAATATATTGTGTTGGGGCCTACCATTATCATGTATCTATAGTGTTAGGGCCTAATCTATTAGGATTATTACTATAGTAACTTGTTCTGGAAGTTGTTAAATGCTAGGTGCATTTACCTACCGTACGAAAGGTGATACAAGCTTCCAGAACAAGTTACTATAGTAATGATCCTTTTATTATATACCTATTAACATATCATTAAAATAAAATGCATGTATGACATGTATCAAAACCCCAAATTAAAACAAAATTGTATTAAGTCAAATTAACTGAAAACCACCAACAGGAAAGACATGAAAACACGTACATTACCCGCGCATGAAAACATGTACATTACATTGAAACATACACACGTGTTCATTACACATGGGTAAACAACTCAAATCCTGGTGAATTAAATTAATTAACCAACGATGTTCACAAATGCACAAACAAACATTTTGATAGTTCACATTTCATGTTGAAACATCCATTGTTCTTAATGGATTACTAGCTGGGCAATCATCAACATTTTCAATCTGACATTTGTGTATGAGAAGTTCTAAATCTATTTTTAGTAGCATAGTGACATAGATTTAGAAAACCTCTAGAGGTGATATAGGGTTTTGTATTCCATTGTAGGAAAATGAAGGTACTAGGTATATAATTATTGATAGGTATATAATAAAATGACGTATCTATGGTGTTAGGACCTAGCTATATACAATTATCATATAACTAGAATTATCATATATCTATAACAAGTTTAATTAAATTTGCAGATGCAGTCAGTGCCTCCCAAGTTATGGACGAACTTTATATGAACAAATTAACGGGTAGAGAGTGGAGTGTACAGGAAACGTGTGTCACCTCGGGTGAAGGCATCTACGAGGCCATGAACCAACTGAGCAGAATGGTCAAAGATTTTAAGAAAAAAAGAAGCACGCCGTACTAAACTGAAATGACTTAACATAGATTGCTCACCGAACATAATTAGTCGCGAGTTCCACACATAACCAAAATAGAATGTTAGAAACCATTTGAAATATTCCTTTTCGTGACACGTCTTTGAAGCAGATATGTGCGAACATTTCGCCCCAGAGTTGTGTTTTTATGTTGTTATATAAGATACGTTTTATACCATCCCTAAACAACATAATGGTAGCACTTAAAAATCATACTATACTGAGCAAAATAAAGTTAGCACATAAAATGCATGTCAGATACGAAGCCGTTGTATGTTCGGGTTCAATGATAAAGTGGCATTGATATGGCCAATAATAATGCTACAATGACATTTGTAAACAAAGTCGGTGATAGCAATTTTCTAATATCTTCAATCAATTATATCAATGTTCATATGTTTAATATATGTCCCTAAAAAGTCTTGCTAATCTTTGTTCAGTATAGATTCTTCTTGCTGTTGTAACTTGTGTATACAGTTTCGGAAATATATTACTTATAACATTCCAAAGACATGAAACGCTGTTCGTAGTCCAGTTTAACGGTGTTTGTAGTCCTGTTAAATTAATACCCCATATTAAGTTATACTTGGACAACAACATACCTCAGAGCGAAATGAAAGATAAAGCTTCCCATCAAACATGTCTCCGCCAGGGAGCAAACCCAAATGGAGCAGAGGTAGTTCTAAAGAACAATTCCTTATTCAATGAGAACATAATGCTACAAATCACAAACGTACTTAACATTGTATTCAGTACCAGGCATCGTCTTATGTTTTTAAGATTTATGAAATAAAACATCAAAAAGGAGAAATCCATAGGAAATTCGACCAGAATCTGTATTATTATGATCATAGTTTACTCTTCATAATTGCGGTCATTCATTAAATTGTTAATGTTTTTGCTATTTATTTACAATATGGTGACAATGTTGATGATACATATTAATATATGTACTCTTGTATCCTCTGTACGTAGTATCATTAGATAACTAGAAGAGTTCCCTTATTACATTTTTCTTGTTTGTTCTTAGGTGAAACACACTTCTAGTATTCCTTTTTACTTTGTTACGTTTTGTACATAAATGTTGACAGATAACTCGTACTTTCTTTATTTGGGACTGGTGGGGCCCAGTGGATAGCGTGGTGAGCATGATCTCCGGAGAACCCGTGTTCATGGCTCACCGGCGCTACCATATTTCGTCGTGTGTTCTTGGGCAAGACACTTTCCTGTAGCATCGTCCGTCGGAGGGAACGTAAACTGGGCGGTCCCGTGTATCGGAGTCTATCCTGTAAACACGTTACAGAACGATATGAATCTATTCGTTTGTAAGAGCATTGCAGTTTTACAGGTTATTTTGTATCCTTCCATATCATGTATTGATGAGCCGTTAAACAGCATTCAATGCATTTAAAACTGATACATTCCAGTCTATACTCTATATTTAAAAACCCCCACCGCGGCGGTGGTTTAGTGGTCGAGCGTCTGTCTCACATGCGAGAGGATGCGAGTTCGATTCACGGCTGGGTCACACCAAATATATTATAAAAATGTTGCACGTGGCTCACTTGATTCATCATGAAAGTAGTGCTAGGACTAGTATATTGTTTGTTTGTTTGTTTGTATGGTTGGTTTCGTCATTTTCAACACATTTTTTTTTTGTGGTGGAGCCTGACCACCCACTTTTCCTGGGTAGAACCAGTACTGTACACCTCCCGCCATCCGTAAGAATCGACACTTCCTCACATGCAATTCGAGCTCCCAATGATGCTAAAAAGCAGCATTACGTTTATATATATATAATGCCAAATGTCCTTATACTGATTTTAAAAGTTGTATTAACACATATATTCGTAACTCTTGGCAAGCCACTTGGGAAATAAACTCCATTCAATTAAACAGTTACTCGGAGAATGGCGTTCTCCTAATAGACCCATTCGTCGAGAAGAAGTTGTACTAGCCCGGTGCAGGATACGGCATCATTCATATTTATTACAAGGTGACGACTTACAAGAATCTATACCCTGCTTTGCACCGTTAACGGTCACATCTTGTTGAAATGTGTAGACTTTGATCCTATGTGTAATGCTATGACAGAGTTATTTGATACTATAGATTTTAGTCTTGTTTTAGATTTCCTGAAAGAAATCGGACTATATAAATCATTATAATATGTTCTTATATATATTTACTTATTTATATACTCGTTTTCGGGCATTTGTTGATTTACATATCATATATAGTTTATATTACTACCATATCATCCCTTATTTGTAAATTTTATTTTAAACTTCATTCCTTCATCTTTCATCACTTTTTGCGCACAGTATGACCTATTTATGGATCGACATGCCGTAAAACACCATTCATTCATTCATTCATTCATTCATTCATTCATTCATTCATTCATTCATTCATTCATTCATTCATTCATTCTTCATTCATTCATTCGAGCTCCGAATGGGAGCCTGCAGTGGTGAAAGGCGGTTTACAACGCAACGTCGTTAACCCCTCGGCCATGGATGTGCTGGTAGACTCGGTGTCAGTATAAATTCATTGGGTGGGGTATCATAGCGTGTGTCTTCGGCGTGGTATTCCAGTGTGGCAGCACTATACATTTGAATTTGATCACTGAGCTCACTGCTTCAAGTAGACACGAACGAACGCACGCACGCACGCATGCATCCAACCCCACCCCCACACACTATATATCACTATCGCTGTTAAGTTTATATGTATTTGTTGTATCCTCACGGGTCTTTCGACCCACTGGAATTATCTGAATAAACTCTTTCTCTCTCTCTCTCTTTTTCTCTATATATATATATTACTATCTCTCTCTCTTTCTCTCTCTCTCTCTCTTTTATTCAGTTAAATCCAATATATAGTAAATATAGCAGCAGCATTAGTAAGGGTGTTGGTGGTAGTGATGGTAGTAGTAGTAGTAGTAGTAGTAGTAGTAGTAGTAGTAGCAGCAGCAGCAGTAGTAGTAGTAGTAGTAGTAGTAGCAGAAGCAGCAGCAGCAGCAGCAGCAGTAGTAGTAGTAGTAGTAGCAGCAGCAGCAGCAACAGCAGCAGCAGCAGCAGCAGTAGTAGTAGTAGTAGTAGTAGCAGCAGTAGTAGTAGTATAGTAGTAGTAGTAGTAGTAGTAGTAGCAGCAGCTGCAAAAGCAGCAGCAACAGGAGCAGCAGTGTCAACTGTGCCAGTATTAGGACGTGATAACAGTGGCGTATTGTGTTTAGTACATAATCCTACATAAGCCGATCATTGTCATACCTGGTCCATTTCCTAAACATGTATCAAACACGTTGCAGGAGTGACCGTGATAGTACTTGAGTTCATACACGAAATAACACAAATATATGTTGAAATACGAAGCTTTGGACATTGTCTAAGTCCCTTTGTGCTATCTGTGTACAATCTAAACCATCACGAACACCTATCAATGTACCGTAAATTAACCGTTTAGGTACATTGAATGTCAAACCGCTGTCACACCGTTGACATGATTTTGTTCAATAAATTCGAATAACCCTCAGACAAAGAAAATGATATAAATAAATATTCGTCTTTCTTATACGTTAGAACAAAGACTATATGACAGGTTTAACCTCTTTGTGTATACGTAATAAAAAAACAATGATTTGCAATTCATCAAAACCCATTCACACAGTTTGCGATTGATTCCAGCCAAATTTGCATATTTTAAATCAAAGATATCCGATTTTATGTGTTTAGATACTCCAGAGAAAATCTATTTATTTTTGGATGTTCAAAACAATGGTCGTAGTTTACAGGTGAAATAGCGTAAACCCCACTTCAAATACAACGTGATTCAAGATACACGATGGAAGTTATATTGAATATGGATAAAAAGGTAGACTGGATTCGGAATTAAATGTTTTCTTATCAAATATCATAAGCCTTTTACACACATATGAAGATATAATTACAAAAACGAATTTTACTTTGAGTTAAGTTGGATATAAATTTTCTTAAGTTATATGATATGATGATTTTTTTTATATATAATAGGAAGTCAATGTTGGTGACATACAACTAGGTGTGGGAGTGGGAGTGGAACAAGTAGAAGAAGGGGAAGAAGAAGAGGAAGAAGACGAAGCATGGTTCAGGATGACAGCTGAACAGAGACAAGGTCTCAACATGAACGACGAAACGTTGGAAGGTACCTTTTTATACACAATACATTTCATTCTTTTGGCGAAATCCATTCAAAGAATACGGAGTGTATGGGAGGATAAAAACAAACACGTGCTCAACCCATCTTTGACTTTAACTTAATGGCCTTCCCCATAAAATAGGGAGGTAGGTGTGGGAAGAATGGGGGCAGGTATGCCCCAAACGTCCATTTTTCAGGTAAAAAATCTAATTAAGTTAATAAGATTACTGTTGTGCTTAATATTATTTGTTTTTGTATATTTCCGATATTGCTTTTAATATCAGCATATTCGGATATATAATTCTATTGAACATTGATTTGATGAATATCTTCTTTTTTTTGGCAGGTTGTTATGTAATTACAAATATTGCTTAGATGTAAGTCGTCCAATGAATGCTTTGTCTATGTTCCATGATCTATTAAAGAATTTTTTTTTATTATTCAAAACGTGTGCTTGATGACACGTGCTGTGTGCATATCAAAAGGTTGATATTGGCATAGTATTAGTTGGAACACGTCTGCATGAAAATATAATTCTTACTGAACTATTGACACAATCTGCACATTTAAAAGTCTCCTATTCACGTGATATTTCAGTTACCTTTCCAAATAATTACTACTTTATTTTTAGGTGTTCGAGTTTTGCACCGTCAATATACTTCTACATACTGCGACTATTTCAATTACATTTTAGCCATGAAAGATGTGTTTCGTAATCTGGACGAGGATAGGAATGGCGCCTTAGACCTTTCTGAATTGGAAGTCGCAATGAAATCTATGGGTGTCCAATGCACTGGTGCAGAAATAGAAGAACTAATGAAGCAAGCAGATTCCGACGGCAAGTCCTTGCACATTATAGTTAATTATAACAATCGCGATTCACATAGTTTCATCCAAACTCGGAAAACACCATAACTACCGTAAGAAATGTCAATGTGCACGTTTAAACATGCATGCCCTGTGCTTCTACCCGTAGACCTGTAATGCAAATAAGCATGTACAAAACATCTAAAAGGAGTTCTATCGATGGGTGTAACTTGATGTGGTTGTTTCCAATGTCAATCATATTTTGCGTAGTGTTAATTAGCAAGTAATCACGTTACACGAATAAAATATTTAAAGTAATTAATAATATGTACAGTTTTAAAACATCAATATTGTATTTGTTTAAGTTCTCGTGTTGCATCAGTTAAACGTTTCAATGGTGTCAGGTTTTTGTCTGTCCACGTAAAACGGTATCCACAACCCCGATATTTGAGAAATAATGTCTCTTCTGCAAGTGCTATAACACGACCTGGATTGTTTCCTCTTAACATTAAACAATATTCCTTAATCGTATATCTAAGCACCACTCCGTTTAATTTCGTTAAAGTATTATATGGTAATTTATGACCGATGCAAAGATGAGATATATATCGCAAACTAAGCTTTGAGTATCGTTGTTGAACTGAGTACGCAAAAACTTCGCATTTAAGATACAGTGCACATCGCTACAATAAGTTGTATTTCTTCGATTACTAGACCAGTTCTCGGGTTGTGCCCTTGTTTGTGATATTTGTGATATATTTATTTCCCTCCAACGGCTGCAGTTTCCTTGGAAACTCTGGTTGTTAGATTGAGGTTTGTCGATTGGCGGGTGGACGGACGTGTTTGCGGCATCAAACTCCTAGTTTCCGCTCATTAACCTAAGATAGGAATGAGATCTTGGAACAAAACTTGCTGTGTGGGTACTTTATATGAAAAGGAAGCTTGGGACTGCTTTTGGGGTACTGAGGTCAAGGTCAAAGTCACTGTTACTAAAATAGAAACAAGAAAAGTATAACGCATGCGTTATGTAGACGATTTTTAATAGTGTGTTATTCTGTGGAGGTTTTGTTCAAGTCACATACCTGTAGTCGTCGATATGGAGATGACAGTAAGGTAAAGTGAAAAATTAAAAGATACTGTATGAATACAGATACGTTTTTATCTGGTCTTAGGTATACATTAATAAACATGTTAAAGGGAACATATTCAAGTATTTTCAATTAAACGATTTACACCTGAGCTATTACAAAGGGTATTTCAGTGACCATGCTACAATATAATATAAAAAGTCATAATTACTTAAATTTTACAAGTGATTATCATATGGGCTCTATTTATGTTCATGTTGGCTCAAAACCGCCTTGGAGTTGCCATTAAGGCAATCAACTTTGCATTTTAAATGAATTACAATTGATCTTATAGAAAAATATTTAATTTATTTACTTCTTTACTTCATTATAATACTCAAATATAAATGGGTGCCGAAAACGTCTAGGGTAAAAATTAAAATAGATGCCGAAATGGTTTGATGCCGAAACGTCTAGGTGCCGATTCGTCTAGGTGTCGAAATGGTTTGGTGACGAAACGTCCTGAATCGATCTTGGTCACACAGACGCAAAATCTTAAGAAGGTTCTATCCTGTCGGCAAGTACTTGAGAAGGTTCTATCCTGTTGGCAAATACTTGAGAAGGTTCTATCCTGTCGGCAAATACGGTGACCGATGGTAGCCGATGGTCTAGAGTGCTTTCGGTAATCGATGGGAGAACACTGAACGGACCCATTGTCTGCATTTTCATGTACTGATCATTGGGGCTCTGCTTTAATTAGACTAATATACTATGTACGCAATACTTTTCGTCTGGAAAACGGTTTCCGCTCGATAACTTAAGTAAGGAATGAGATATTAGAACGCAACTTGCTGTTAAGGTAACTTATATCAAAATGAAGTTTGGGATCGCATTTGGTGTCACTGGGGTCAAGGTCATTGTTAATAAAATAGAATTGAATTAAATTGGGTTTTAAGGCGCACCAACACATGGAAAGGTTATATGGCGCCTGACAGGCATGAACATGCCAGGCTCATCTTCCATGTACATCTAGATACAATATGGAAAATGGGCCTAGAACCTTCTCACCCTGAACTGCAGAGTTGCTGCAAATTCTATCGTAGAAACTCCATTTACGCTGGAGCCACCTTTATTGTTTTTCTGCCACTGCTCTTTTGATGTGAGCGAAATAGCACCTGAAACAATGCAGGGATCATGATGAAGACCTTTAATGAACATGAACAAAAAATGATAAAATGAACATGAATTTGGGGGGGATTCTACCGCTCTGCCTACCCCTCCAAAGGGATCTGCAGTGGCCCTATTCTTTGCCCCGTGAACAAACGGGGCACCCGGGAACCACACGGGGCTAATAAAATAATAAAATAGAAAAACACTTCCCGATCAATGATTTAAGTAAGAAATGAGATATTATAATAAAACATGGTATGTAGGAAGATTATAACAAAAGGATTGCATTTGGGATCACTGGAGTCAAGGTCAGGGTTAAAGTTACTAAAATAAAAAAAGGGTTTCCGCTCAATAACTTAAGTAAGGAATAAGATATTAGAATGAAACTTGCTGTGTAGGTAGCTTATATAAAACGGAAGTCTGTGATAGCATTTTGAGTCAATGCGTTAAGGCCAAGGTCATTATTACTGAAATTAGAAAAACGGTTTCCGCTCAATAACTTTAGTTGGGAATGAGATATTGGAACGAAACTAGTTATGTAGGTACCTTATACGGAAAAGAAGCGTGGGATTGCATTAGGCCAGAAAAAAATACCAGTGTTTCTGGTTACTCAGTTGAAAAAGTTAGGGTAGGTAGGTAGGTATTTTTTTTCTTTTCTTTTCTTTTATTCTTCTTTTTTTTTTCATGGATGTCAAAACTAATCGGATTCTATTTTAATATATATAGAATCTTTGCTAGGGGCTTAATTAAGATTTAATTCAAGAATGACACAGCCTAAGTGTCCTATCATGCTGACGCACACAAATCATCTTTTATATTGCAAATATTTGTTTGATTTTTGACATTACGCTTATAATTTATACCACTTCTCTGTCTTCTGGATATTATATTTATATAAAACCACATGCCTATAAATAACAAATATATAGGATACTGTGAAATGTATATCTGTTTCACGTGGCAGTGCGGAAATTAATGGTATTTTTATGCAATTTCTTATTTAGAAAAACTATTGTAATCCCATATTGCCATTTACTTTAATATGATTTTTTGCATATATTCTTATCAAAATCTATGAATATTTGAAAGAGATGTTCGAAGAAAAAGTTAAGGTGCTACGTGATAATTTGTCCACTTCATTGTTTCAGAAAGAAAGTGTCCAATCTGTTTGTTATTCTGTCATAAAACTAAACTTTTAATAATATTAAAACTGTCATTAACACGAGTGGTACATTAAGCCTGTCAGTTTTGTTTTTTAAAATGAATCACTGAATTGATATCAATGTATTCAAATGAAAAGAATCATAAAAATAGTAATCAAATCTAGACAAAAGAATATATAAATAATAGTTGTTTTCAAGCACAATTTTTTTTGTGTTATTTGTTGAAAACAAAAATATTTTAAGTTTTCCTGAAAAAATGTCCCAGAGTAATGTAATTATAGATAAGGTGTGAAGCTCTCTCTGGTCTCCGTTTTGCTGTGACAAGTCAAAATGCTTCGAAAAACGCGATTTCCAACAAAATAAATATGAATGTTTACGCGATCACTATGGAACAAAATAAATATGAATGTATACCTAATTGGAAATCGCGTTTTTCGAAGCATTTTGACTTGTCACAGAAAAACGGTTTGATCAAGTTGTTTTCGGTTTTCGGTTTCGAGAATGACATACATCTGCAATTCCAACCAGCCCAGATTTGTAGATAAATCTCGGAATTTGGCCAGAGAAAAAATTGATGAAAGCAGTTAGATATCAAATGTTGACCAGAGAGAGCTTCACACAATGTCTATAATTACATTACTCTGGGACATTTTTTCAGGAAAACTTAAAACATGTTTGTTTTCAACAAATAACACGGAAATCTTTTTTTTTTTTAATTCGTTTTTTATGATAAAAAAAAATTGTAGGGTCGGCGCCAAAATATAGGGACGGTCGGGTAACCAGAAACACAGTACTTTTTTTCCGGCCTTAGAAGTCACTGGGATCAAGTTCAAGGCCAATGTTACTCAAACATATAAAAACGGTTTCCGCTAAATAACGTAAGGAATGAGATATTAGAATGAACTTGCTATGCAGGTAGCTTATGTCAAAAGAAAGTTTGAGATTGCATTAAGAGTGACTGGGGTCAGGTCAAGATCATTGTCACTAGAAATAGAAACACGGTTTCTGCTCAATAACTTTAGTTGGGAATGAGTTGTTGGAATGAAGCTTGCCTTCGTTACCTCATTTTCTTAAAGATATTGTAGCAGCATTTCAAATGGAAAATCTGTTTTTCGTGGAATTTCCACGTTTCTTGATTTCTCGTTTGTTTGCATCTATATGTCTCTTGCTTCGCTTTTTCAGGCAATGGTACATTAGATTTCGTTGAATTTGCTAAAATGGTTTCGGATAAAATGCAAGACTATGACCCAGAAAGAGAACTCATGGAAGCATTTGCTGTGTTTGATAAAGATGGAGATGGTAAAATAAGTATTGACGAATTAAAAACTGTAGTAGAATCTTTGGGCGGGAAAATGACAAGTGAAGAATTAGAAAGTATGCTTTTAGAAGCAGACGATGACAGTGATGGTTTTCTAGATTATTCAGGTATGTTCAATTGCTCTATTTATGAATTTCCCAGCATATGTTCATTCACACGTATGTTACAGTTACTGACAGAAAAGGCAGAAGAGTTATTAATGCCTTGCAAGTATTTTTTTTATTTATTTTTTATTTTTTTTTCATATTTGACTAGAACGCTGAAAGACAAGAACAAGAACATAAACTACGGGTAACATTTTATTCACGAGCGACTCATTTGAATTGTGTTCTTTTTAAAACTCAAAATCATTTATAGAATTTGACTTATAAAATAAACTAAACATAGATTCTTATTCTTTCTTTCAGAATTTGTAAAAATATGGATGGGGGATGACGCAAAATGAATCGGAGAGAAAATTAGCTGATACTGACCCGTCAGCAAACACCCAACATTCAGATGTAGCACCTGGGACCCCCATTTCATGATGCCAATATAGTTTGTGGAAGAAAACATATATTAAACACTAACTAACTCGTCGAATAACGGCAAAATACGCAACAAAACAGTTTATCAAAGTATAGGTTTATTCACGGGTACTTAAAATAACTGTGATCGAGTATACGTAAAATGAATTATGAGTTGGTAACTCTTTATTCGACACTCCACTTTTGGGGTTGACCTGGCTGGTTAAAACCGTTTGTATTGTGTCTATAGAGAATATGACAATTATAGTTGGTTTAGATACGGTTTGCAAAGTAGATAGAACATTTGTTTGTTGAGGGTGGGATAGAGACTTTAAGAAAAAAAACATAATACATAAAAATGTAATTCAATTGTGTCCCGAATCGCTGACAGGTATCTCGTTTCAAGTGCCAGTATTGATCAACAGTGTATTTTTGTCTCATCATATAAATATATATTATAATGTGTGTTTGTACATTCCATATTCGTTATCGCGCCATTTTCGTTTTACCCCTCCATATTTATATAATATTTAAGAAAACTATGCGAGCAATGCGCATCTTTAATGGGTTATATGAACAGAATATATTATATAAATATACTCAACAAAAAAAGAAACTTCCGCAACTTTACCCATACATGTTGACACAATGAAAATATATTTTGTTTGGTCTGATATGTTAATACCTTTATTAAAAGGCCAGCACTGTCATGAAAACAATTTTACTTGAATCAAACTTGTACGCAAAGTTATTGTTTTGGTTTAAAGAGCATTTCCGGGTCTTGTGGTTAAATCTTATATTTAACACAGTTTTGTTCTATTGAAATAAACAGAAGATAACCCCAGCAGCAAAAAGACGGAGAAAGTAAGTCGACCTGTTCACGCACTGTTGCGCCATATAGCTTTCAAGAATGAATATTTTCAGATTACCTCCCTTTATAATATAAATATAGTGATTTCGCAATTTGAATAAAACATGTTTTAGCAGCAACACACTAACTCTGGTTTTGGATGATTATTAATATTGTTCAGAATGATTGAGTGATAAGTATAAAATGATGAAATTATATCTAGATTGGTGTACAAAGTGTAACAAAGTCAACCCTATGCAAATCACAGCTTAAAATGCGGAAGTTTCTTTTTTTGAACAGTATAAGTCAATATACACACTAGCTTCACATTTCAAGAAAGTTATAACGGATAAACATTGAGATAAACTAATTTAATGTAGTTTTTTTAATTGGTTTACTTTAGCCTGCTAAGGGCGGCGACTACAGTAGTCTTTGCGTCCATTGTAAACCCAGATCAACATGCGAGTAACCCTTTGTAATATAAATGGAATGGTCTAAATTTAAAGAAAGGACAGTCCATTATACATTCATAGTGGGCTGAGGGTTAATGAGCTGCCACTTTGTTTTCAGTCATATCACAACCATCAACATGCGAGTAACCCTTTGTAACATGAATGGAATGGTCTAAATTTAAAGAAAGGACGGTCCATTATACATTCATAGCGGGCTGAGGGTTAATGAGCTGCCACTTTGTTTTCAGTCATATCACACCATATTCCAGCGGTTATGATATTGTGATTATAAATAGAGAATATGTGTTTGTTTTGACTGAATATAGGATTTATTTTCATCGAGAAGTGCGACGACTAATATTTCACGAGCGCTTTAGAACGAGTAAAAAATATTTGAGTTTTCTCACTTCCATTTATTATAAATCTTATATTCACGACAAACCAACAAATATTCTATTTATTATATACTCACAACCTGGAAACTTATGCAAAACAATAAAATGCGCCAAAACAATGACGCCAATAACGTGAACAGCGTCAACAGTTGCATGACGTCATTCTTCACATGTAAAATATAAACAACGAACATATAAGGTTTTATTTTAATCATAAAATCCACTATTACACTGGAAAGTATATAATAAATGTGTATATAAAAGTGACGGACAGCTCTGTGTCAGTCCGTAGTTTAGTCTTATTTGTCGATGTCGCACATTTAAAGACTATCTTTATCTGTTTCATACGTTTAATACCAGGTGTTGACATTTTAATCCCCTACTAATGAACAAGTATTCAAAATTTATTTTCATATGTCGTGTTTATCTTACAATTTTTTTGTCAGAAAACAATAGTCACAATAAAAATGCTGTGAAATGGTATGGTCTTTTCTTTTTCTTTCGTTTTTAGCTCATCTAAACCGAAGGCTTACGTGCACTAAATTGTGACCGTCGTGGTTTGTTAGATTTTCGCGGTCTAGAACCTTCATATTTCATCTAATCTTTGCTAGATTGATGATATCACTGAACGTCCAAACGAATTCGAAATCAAGCTAGATTGTACAGATTGTGGACCCTGTGAAGACGGGTACCTAAATCCCTAAAGAACGGTACGTAGCGTTTAATATGTGTCTTAAGTTTTGTCTTGAAGTACCCTTAATGGTTTGTTGCTCTGGCGCCTGCCAAGTCATTGAGTACTTGCTTTGCTGCTTTCTAGGATTTTTGATATTCATATATATGTCTTCATTTATGCGTTTTACTTATATTGGCTAGTAATGCTGCCATGTTTGCTGGAGAATACGACATGGTGGGAATATCTTTGTTTACACTGTCCCGAGGTTTGTTGCACCCTAGAACCTGGTTTACACCCCATGACCCTTTTTGCAACTGACCGTTCCAAGGAGGTAGCACTATTGTCAACCCCTTTAGGTGTGTGATGTCATCTCTTGGCTTTTATTCATCTTTGTAATTAATGTTTGTTCTATGCGAGCTTTTAGTTGACTGTGGTCTTTCAATGCTACATTTCCTGTTCGACTTTTATATAATACGTGGACTTTTCTTATAACTTTTAACGGCTTGGAATATCGCATTTGATTGTTTTCCTACTAGTAGCTTGATTTAATGTTGACAATTCCTGTAAATATTTCATCTTCACGTTTACAAAAAGGCAATTTATGGTCGTTTTAAATACCCTTATTTTGGAAACGCGGAGCACGGTCTAAATGACGCCATTTTTACGTTAGGTCCATTCCAGGCTTTTTTTTATTTTTCCATTACACGTGCGCAAAATGCCGGCACAATTTCTCTGCTGCTAGAATGACGTTAGTCTCTAGAGAGAAGTCTCGCGAGAGGTCTGGATGATTGAGACTAGAATGACGTCATTTGAACAGGTGGACGTTTTTTCCGACGTCATTTCCGCTCAGATTTTGCATACGGTGTAGCCTCCGTCACCCGGCCCGCTTCTGATTTCTTCGTTACGCTGTGCTACACGGATCCAGAACCAGGGCCTGGGGAAACTACGACGTTTAAAATTGCCCTCTCGTTTTAGGCGATTTTGGCGAGATTTCGAGAGATTCTACGAGAATTTCAAAACACTTATTTCTAAATTAATTTCATAATAATTTCTTACTTTCAACTTTTGAGAAGCAGCATGTGACGTTAAAAATGGTAACAGGTGCATCAACAATTGAAATTGTACCTTTATTTACAACATGACGTCACGCAAACGTCAACTGTATGCACGTGACAACAAACGCGCGAATAAATTGGACTAATCGCTAGTGGGCGCTTTAATTGTCTAATCTGCCCAGACCGATATCTGCAAGTAAGACATATGCATGATACGGTCTAGCTGACCAAGACTACTTACGGTGCAGTTGTTTAACAAGAGTAAATAAAACACAACGACGTATTTATGACGTCAGCTGAAACTACGGAAACACGCGCAGTGATCAAGTTTTGCGTAAATCTAGGTATGACGCAGACAATGAAAAATATGAAAAAGACGAACATGAAGACAAATCCAAGCCGGTCGCTGGTTTTTAAGTGGCACAAACATTTTGGAGAATGACGGGAATCGATTTTAGACGACAAGGGAAGAGGTCGACTACCAATCATCGGGCCGGCGTTAGTGACGTCAGTTGAAGAACTCGTCAATCAAGACAGACGCGTTACACTTAGGGAGCTTTCAGTTGAAGTAGGGGTCAGCTATGGATCAGTGTGGACTATTATCAAAGACCATCTTAATATGTTAAGAGTATGCGCCCGTTGGGTGCCCCGCCTATTGACGGATAATCAAAAAGAGCGCCGGGTAGAAGACTCACAGAAATTCCTTAGAAGATACAGCCGTGTGGGTGATACATTTTAGACCTTATCATTACTACGGATTAAACATGGCTGTGGATGTTTGACCCAGAGACGAAACAGCAATCATCTGTCTGATTATGTTTGATAAATAATGTATTGAAATTTACCCTAAGACTATAAGAAGTTTATATGATAAAATAACTAGGTTATTAATACTACGAAACTTCCAGTTAAAATCACAATTGAAGGGTAGCCGTTTTACATCACTGTTAGAACTACGATCGGCGACTCAGATGATACTCCAAGAGTACAACGTAGAATGGTATAGGAACGTATTTGATCGATGGGTCCATCGGTACCTCCTGTGTGTGGAGGCAGAGGGCGATACTTCGAGAAATCTTAAACGTTTTAGACGTTGTAAACGTTGACGACACTCTCCGACGTCATGACGACGACAGACTGCTTCGCGATTGCTGATATAACTGTTTTTGATCGTCTATAACTTTTGAAGGGCTGAACGTTATGCAATGAAAGTTTCACACGTACGCCAACTATATTTAAGTATTTTATATTTAAAATACAAATAAATTGAATACACAGATCAAAAGTTATAAGAAAAGTCTACGTGTTTTTGATCATCCCTCGTACTATCTATGCCCACTTCTGTCAGCCTGCTTACGGTGTTGCAAATGACCTTTAGAAAAATAAAACATTTAATTCACACATATTTAAGCATTGTCTAATGTGAGAAATCCATCTTAAAATTTAGCTGGATAAAGATGGTTATAAATTCTTATTGAATGCAGTGTGCACATCGATTTGGCTTAGCTCTATTTAAATACAGATTTCCAGTGTAATGTATGTTCCAATTATATAAAGTAATCAATAACATCAGTAGACTATCAAGACATTGCTAGACGTTTTGAATTGGTTCTGAATAAGCTTCTGGCACCATGCACCAAGTCAGATACTTTTTCTGGACGTCAAAACAGTTATGACTACATCAATATTTAGGCAAGTTTAGATTAATCTCGTCGTGTTTAGATTGTCAGAACGAAATGTGCATTGATATTGGTTGGTTATAATTAAATGCCGTTTATTAAAGAAAATAATCGAACATATTGGATTACCTGGACGGACGTCCAGTTTGGTTTAAGAGGGATTTAATACAAAACATTTCAGCATGGATTCTAGCTTTTAATATTTTTCCATATGATGTTTTCATAAAACTCTAGCTATAAAGTAGAAAAGTAGCATTCAAGGACGACAGTCAACCACAAACACACACAGAAACAAAGAACAAATTTAAGATGAATACAAATCAAGATAAGACATCACAAACACAAAATGGTTGACAATAGGGCTACCGCATTGGAACGGTCAGTGGATAAAAAGGCCGCTGGGGTTTTAACCAGGTTCTAGGGTTCACCAAACCTCACTCTTACCCTATTATCATCACAAACAACGGGACAGTGTATATAAAAATATCCCCATCAGGTTATAATATTTACCAAACAAGCCAGCATTAATGATAAATACACATAAATGATCAAGTATCTATAATACAAAAACGCCTAGAAAGCTACAAAGTAAGTACTCTACCAAGCTCTGCCAAACTAATATCTGAGTCTTTTTTCGATAGAACATCATTTCATAGCCAAAATTGACTAAACTTAATATATTTTTTACTACTGGTACAGGTTAAATCAAATGCAAAATGGCAGTCATAGAAAGCAATCTCAAACTAGCACATTCCGCAATCAATGACGATGCATCTGACTCAGCATCACTGGTCTTTTGTGCATCTGTCGATCTAATAGATATAGTCAAAGAATTCCCCTTTCTATCATTAGCCGCATGCGCGATCGGGTATGCGTCTGAAGTTACGTTCATTTTCATGGTAGTCATGCGAATTCCTTCACCATTACTGGCCACATCGATGGTCGTGAATGCAGCAGGCGTTGTATCAGTGGTCTTAAGTGCATCTGACGTCAATTTCGGGTTCTTGATAGTCGTGGAAGATTCGTTTCCATTACGTTCCACGGCTTTGGTCTCATTTGCATCTGACATCACTTTTAGTGCCATTGTTGTCATGGATGTTCGGAATCCATCAGAAACCTTGCATTGGCATATTCTACTGTCATATTGTGACAGTACTTCAAGGTAGATAATCGAGTTATCCACCTCATCAATTTGGAGTAGCTGCCCATTTTTGAACCATGCAGTCTTCGGTAAAAGAGGATGATACTCTGAGTATTTATATAGATCACAGTGTACAAAAGAGTACGATAATTGACCTTTGGAAGTCTCGTTTAGAGATGTGCTATCAGTGAAGTCGGGCCTGTCTGTAAATACAAAATAAATATAAAAAGATCGGACAGGGAAAGTAGCATGCAAGGGGGACAGTCAACCACAAAACACAAAAACAAACATGCAAACAGACAAACAAGAAGGCAAAAGTAATATTAAATGCAAACGACATCACAAACACAAAAAGCTTGACAACAGGGCCACCGCCTTGGAACGGTCAGTGGCAAAGTAGGCCACTGGGGTATAAACCGGTTCTAGGGTGCACCAAACCTCACAATTACCCTACTGTCATCCCATTAAAACAGGACAGTGTAAATAAAGAAATCCCCGCCATGATCTAATCACTAACCAACAAGGCAGCATCAATAGGCAGTATAAGTAAAACACAAATATGCTCGTGTAAATGTAATACAAAAAAACAATAGCCTAGAAAGCCACAATGAAGGTACTCAATGACTTGGCAGAAGCCAGAGAAACAAGAGAATAAACCATTAAGGGCACGACAAGAAAGATCATAGACAAACATCAAACGCCACCGTACCAATGGGCTTTAGGTAGGCGTCATCACAGAGTCCACAGCCTGTCCAGTCATCGTACAATTAAAGAGGAAAGCATAGTGGCGAACTGTAAAAGGGTCCACCACCAAGCATGCAGTACGTTCCAAAATGATAGGGTCATAACCTCTTTTGATAAACATTTTAAAAAGTTTAACAAAGATAGTATGAAAGTGATCATGACCAAAAGAAAGAATGTGTCACAAACGTGAGGACTACATTGGTATTTACTAGAGGTCCAAGGAACCTAATATTGTTCACCTGCTTACATAACGAAACGTCGAAATGAAAATATAAATAATAAATACTGATAAGGGAAATACTTTAAACGCAACAAGCACAACCACGTGAATAAAGTAGCATACTCGGTTTTATTGAGTCTCTTCATGATATGTAATTTAGGAAGCAACATCTGTCAGGCCCCCTAGCACCGGCTTAAGTGGTATTCTACTTCAAAGCCACCTAAATTGTGTTCGTTGATCCCAAATGACCAGTAAAAATAACTTAAACGCAAAATAAAATCCAATCTGATCCAGTACAGTCTCATGCATTTGTGTTTGGGTTACAAATGCATTTTATGCGAATTAATTGTTTGCACTTCTCTTTCTTTCATATATCCGCTTTCGGTTTCCGCTTTTACTAAATTTGCCATGTTGTTACTTTCACATTTTTCCTTTCGAAGATTTGCAAGTAGATTTCTTGATTATGGTCAAGTCTACCGCGCCTTTGTTTTTAATTAGATACAATAGCATCAAGGCGATTGAAACAAAAATGAAATCTGGCAGTGTTTGTTCCCCAGCTTGACCCGCATAACCTGCACTGATTGTCTTTTTTTTTCAACATGCAGAAGTATAACAAGATGTTTACTCCCAGGTAAAGATGAAATAGAATATTACTGGATTATTGAGTGAAAAAAATATTCAATTAGGTGGCTATACTCTTGATCACAATGCAATAGTTACTATGAAAACCGACATTTTGCTATGGATAGCAGGACTTGCTTGTCACCTCAATCCATTTTTGCCATGGTACAGCTCACTCAGTTTTAGAAGCTCTTTAGAAAAAAATAGAAATAGTGTGTCAATTGTGGTGCCAAGAGGAAGGGAGAGAGGCAAAGACAAGATACCTATATTCGACTTCTCCATAACAGTTTGACGGACTGAGACGAAGCTAAACAGGAAGAATGTTCTGACGTTTCAGAAACTGTAGTAAATCCTAAACACCCCAAAGTGAGCATACTGTTAGTACAGATAATATAATTTGAAACCAAACGCATATATCCGAGCACTTTACATATGAGGACAAGTACCACGATGCCAACTTACATGTAAAGTGTGTATACTTCTAAAGGGACTACACCATTCATTTATAATGTAAGTACTACACCTACATATTGAAGCATTATGAACATATGACACACAAGGAGCTATATTGAAAATTTAAAGAAGTCTTAATTATGAAACAGATTACAGCCATATTGTCTTTAATCAACATCCTAAATGGCCGCCAGTTTGGAATAACATCCAACTATATTTTCATTTTTTTTCTCTAAAATGTCTATATGTACTGATCTGAAACTTAGCAGAAGTACTAGATCGAACATCTAGAAGCAAGTTTACTCTTGAATGTTTGTGGCTGGCTGGTTCAGTATGAATATCAGAGGGTAACATTCTCAACTTGTACTCCAGAACTGAATGACGATTTAAGCAAAAATGCTATATTTGATAGGGGGTGGCATATAGATTGTAGTTTGTTCACGATGAGCTCGTCGGATATGCAGTATACTCGACTTTTGTCGACATTCTTAATAAATACTGAAAAGGGGATCCCTTGGAAGCAACAAACAAAACAAGAAAGACAAGTAGCATTTCCGGTTTTATTGATTCTGTTCACGAGAGGTAATATAGTTGCAACAGCTATCATACTCCCTGACACCGGCCTAAGCGGTATTTGGCTTTAAAGCCACACATATTGGGCTTGATGATCCCAAAGGACCAGTAAGTAATAACACTACTGATATGTAGTCGGGGCATCACTTTACAGCCACCACACAGCACTAAACAAACGTTAGTGTGAATGTCAATAAATACTGAAAAGGGCATCCCTTGGAAGCAACAGATAAAACAAGATAGACAAGTAGCAATCCCGGTTTTATTGAGTATGTTCATGAGTAGTAATTAAAGCTCTCACACCCTGTAGCAACGGCCTAAGCGTTAAGCTACTTTAAAGCCACACAGATTGGACTTCATGTTCCCAAAGAAACTATATTTTTTTAATTATGAAAACCCGGATAATGTGTAGTTTCAGATTCGTTAAAATGTGAAATAGGGCGAGGCGAAACATTGCTATAAGTGTAGAATTGACAAACCCAAACAAAAAACAGAATTATGTAAACAAATCGGGTTTCAGGTGGGGAGTGGGGTGGGGTGGGGGTAAAGATCGGACGGAAAATGGGAAAATAATCAGCTTTCGGTTGTGGGGGGAAGGAGTGGGTGGAGGAGGGAGCCCATGCCCCAATATGGGTGAAGTATGAATGAGATGAATAATGCTATAAGAAAACCCAAACCAAAATTTGGGTGACATAATAAAAATATTTTAAGAGATATAGGTATATATACAACAGTTTAAATCTTTATTGCACATTTTATGGGCCATCACTATTTGGGTTTCGTGAGAGCCCAGAATTTGTAGAAGACAAAAGTACTTACGCAAACTTTTACAACATACTATAAGGAAACCAATTCCCAAATTCAGTTGAGCTAGGACAAGAAATGTAATAGCTATATACCTGTAAACACAGCTTACACGCAAAATGCGATGTAAAATGAGACACATTTTAAGGACAGAATTTGGGTTCCTTGGGAGCCCATGGGTTACATTAACCAACATCACTTATGCAGCCCTTAAGGTAATACTATAAGGAAGCCCATGGCCAAATTTGATTGTGTTAGGATAAGAAATGTAAGAGACATAGACTTGTAAACACATCTTACTCGCAAATCTTGATGCGGGACACCGATGCCGACGCCGAAGCCAACGCCTACGCCGACACCGGGCTGATTAAATAAGCTCTCTTATTCTTCGAATAGTCGAGCTAACAACTACAAGATGAATACAATTGAATATTAACATCACTATAATCACTTCGTCAACTTTCGACATGATCCGTGTAGTGGTTGTAGAGAAATATCTTGTGATTAAAACTTAGTCTAGTGATTGCTAAAACAACTATGCATTTACCAACGTTTGAATCAATTTCAGTGAATTCGTTCCCGTGAAAAGTTAATTTCAGTTAGCGATGGCACTCCAATTATTATTTAGCAATATGTGAGGTAAAATAAATAAAAATATCCCCACCAGCTTATGTTTTGTCATCGAAAGTCACACACATTATCAAATCATTGACATCTTACCTGCCCCATGCAACACTTTCTAAGACTAATTGGTCACTAACTTCTCTAAGCAAAGTTCATGTGAGCAAAGAATAAGGTCACTCTTAAAATGTAAAAACATTATAATTTGCCCTTTCCCAAACCTAATTTCAAATTTTGGGTAGGTAGGTGGCAATTTTTTTTTTTTTTTAATAAAGCAAAATTCAGCAAAAGAAAGATAGAAAACCATTCATCTTTTGATTAATAAATGGAACTGGCATGTATTTATATACGAAAAAGAAAAGAGTATTGACTCTGAGTTTAGTAGAACTGAATTGACTAAAGATTTACAAACGATTACAGCATATATGACTTAAGCAGTTTGGACTTGAAAAGGAACAAAACAAATAGATGTAACATTAAAATAGAGCCTTCAACACACATGCATTCAATGAGTTATGCAAATGAGCAAGACTTTTCACCAGTCAAGTGACAAATGCCCCCCGCAGGTTTTCGTATTTCCTGCTTTGTGAAAAAATAAGGGTTACAGCTTTGACTTTGGACGTACATGCTTGATTTTTGCGCGTGACACACCGTCTTATTGTAATTACCATGTGTGTGAAGACATGCAGTACCCTTCAGTA
Source organism: Cyrtodaria siliqua (assembly GCA_037043455.1). Lineage (NCBI taxonomy): Eukaryota > Metazoa > Mollusca > Bivalvia > Adapedonta > Hiatellidae > Cyrtodaria > Cyrtodaria siliqua. The sequence continues at coordinate 63,279 of JAWPHD010009539.1, forward strand.
CTTTCGAAAATTATGACTGAGACACAAGTTATACTTATCTGACCTTTGACCTCCAAGAGTGACATTGACCTTTGAGATATGGACCTTATTCCTGTGCGCGACACACATTCTCATTGTGATTAATATTTGTGTGAAGTTTGATAAAATTCCCTTTTATCTTCAAGAAACTAACTCATCAATTAATAGCAAAATTACACGACAAAAGCGTTTATCAACCCTCTTATCTAGGTGTTCAGGTCATATAATAATGCATATGTGAAAATTAAAAGTTTTTTTCACGGGTTCTTAAAATACCTGTGATTGAATATTCGTAAAATGAATTATGAGTTGGTAATTCTTAATTCGACACTCTAGTTTCGGGGGTTGATCTGGCTGGTTAAAGACGTTTATAGTGTGTCTATATAGAGTTTGGATTCTCAACATAAATTATGTAAGTTATATATATACCTCGTAGTCAGTAGGTTTAGACTTGAAAGTTGATGATTGACCTAAATGGGATGAAGCTGATTTTTGCACGCGACACACCTTCTCATTTGGATTAACATATTTGTGTGACGTTTCATGAAATTCCCTTCCGTACCTTCGAATTTATGGCTAATACACATGTCTAATACACGCATGTTTAGGACGGAATTATAATGGAGGGAGCACACATTATACACAGCATGAATAAATGAATGAATGATGTTTTACGGCCCGTCGACACATACATAGGTCATATTGTGCGCAAAAATTGATGAAAGATGAAGAAATGAAGTAGTAATTACAAACAGAAGCATTTGTCATCTGCATGAAACACTTGAAAAAAGCCAACGTGTGATGTCTTTAACATATTCACAACTATGTTTAAAACACGAGCGTGCACATGGTACTGTGCTCACCTCACACGGAACAGACGTCTTTCTGAGGATATACGTTTCTTGCCTAATTAATGTACTGCGGGGTGCATGTAAAAAATCAGGGATATGACACAACCGGGAATCAAATAGAGGGCCTCTCGTACGAGAGGCAAGTATTCTAACCACTTCAATTCAATTCAATGTTTTTATTTCCCACATAACGGAGATTATTAAATATTACATGTAGTTATGAAATCAACGATGAATACAAATGCTATAGTTTAACATATATACACATACAGGGCAATGAGAGTTGTGAAATAAACGACTACAGAAGCGTAAGATAGCGAGAGAGTATGTGTTAAGAGGAACACAGACAGAAAGGAACAACAACAAAAAATAAATAATCGTATTACATTTTAGATAAGCTATTTACAGAAGTAGATATTGTGAAAGTGGTACGATATGACCATTTTTGGCAGGTTTTAACACAAATTTTGTACTTCAAAACATCATTCATAAGCGTCTCCATGGCCGAATGTTGTTGTGCTGGTGGATCTCTCTGAACATTATAAAGTCATTGTTAACCCTCCAAGACCAAAGGTTAGATTCCAGCCTCCTAATAGAAGATTTAACTTGGTTTCTCCACAAGACTTTACTTAGTAGAGAAAGTGGATCTTTCATAAAATCATTCAGTATATGAGGTAGGTTATACTTGCAGAGAATATTGCAAGTATCTGGGATGAAGCACCTCTGTACAGAGTTGTTTCCCATAATAAATTGCAAATAGCGACGCAAGAAAATTGTTGACATTGTGGCAGTCGGCAGCGATAAAAGTTTATTTAAAAACAAAAGTTTCCGTTTGTCAATCTCGGAAATTAGGCGATCAAGGCCAAGCATAGATTCACACATATCTGATCGTGTTCCAACAGAGAAACCTTGCATACGCTTAGCCACATAATAGAGAAACCTTGTATACGCTTAGCCACATAATGATGTGGCCTATTGATCATGGACAGCTTTGCATTCGAAAGATCATTCCAGAGTTCACAACCGTTAAAAGCTGTGGATTCGACTATTTTTCTATAAAGACTAACTGACGTTAAAGGATTGAGTTCAGAGGCATGTGCCCCTAAGCCTATGATTGCGTGAAAGGTATTATTTTGCCTTCTGACAACGCTCGATTGTACGTTCCTGACTTTTAAAAAGAATTTCGTGTCGAGTACCTAAATGCACGGTTACGTTTTTCAGATATTGATCGCCACATAGGACCCTTGTAAGAGTGTACTTTTGTTGGAGCCGAAGGTCATAACGCAGGATTTTGACGCGTTGATGTCGAAGTTCCAACTTTTGCCGTACTGATAGATTGGAGATTGGAAGGGCTGGTTGCAATCAATGCAATATCATCAGCGAGGGTAGGGTTACCACTTTTTATGCTAAGTATGTTTTCGCCATAATGTGACAGTTCAAGCTGTAACAGTAGCTCATTAATAAATACTAGATAGAGTAAAGTTGACATAACGACCCCATACCTGACGAATCCCGCATTTTATATCTACTGGGTTTGACATTGTGCCATTCATGCGTACCGTACACTTTAAATTTGTATATAAACGTTTTATAAATCGCCATATTTGTCCGGTGATACCAAATTCACTTAGTTTGACAAACAATCCGTTGTGCCAAACCATGTCAAATGAGCCTTTGATATCTAACAAAGCCAGTCAAACTTTGTTTCCAAGTTCAAGATTGTAAAATATCGTCTCCAGCATTTTAAAAGCAGCGGTATTATATCCAAGTTTTTCGTGGAAACCCTGTAGCTGTCGGCAAGGAAATGTGACTTGGCGTAACTTAATGACAGCTTATTAAGGATTCGATTTTTTTTGAAATGCAAGGAAGCAACGTAATTGGCCGGTAACTGTTCGGATCACTCTTCGATTTCCCTGCTCTTTTGTAAAGTGGGATTGTTATACTGGAATTCCAGGATAAAGGGGTTAATTTGATGTTTAATATTTTGTTAAATAGCATGACACTATAATGGATAATGACACGTCCTCCATGTATATTATGTTCATTTTGAACGTTGTCACTTCCGGCGGCTTTCCGTTTCTTTAATGATTTTTTGAAATCTCGTCGTGTCGGATATCCGATTTCAGCACACTGTTCAAGTTGCGAAAAACATGTTTAAAATGAAAATAACGGAAAATTTTAGGCGCTAAGTTACTAATGCGGCTTCATCAGATTGAGACGATGTGTTACCCACAGCGGCCTTTTTTTTTGCCAGTGACAGTCCCAAGGCGGTAGCCCTATTGTCAACCCTTGTGTATTTGTGATGTCTTATTTGGCCTTTTATTCATTTTAATATATAGTTGTTCTTTGTTTCTGTGTGTGTTTTTGGTGTACTGTCGTCTTTGAATGCTACTTTTTCTATTCGATTTTTATATCTATATTTGAGTAGTGGTCTAAAAATCAAGGATGTCTTGCCACCACAATCCCAACTCCCCATCTAACCACATTCAAGGACGGCTGTGTTAGGTGGTTGTTTAAGGGCGGGTGCACAATAGAAAAATGGTGTTGTGAGTTTTCTTTTTTCCAAAACACCATAATTCCTCATCCATTTTTGGGAGGGGATGGAGTTTAGTGGGTGTGGGAAGGCAGTGGATTACCCCTATTGTAGATTACCTGAGCAAAACACTCAATATGATCTATTTTGAGATATATGCTTCTTTTTCTGATGTTTTTTTTCAGGCGTATAATTTGTTGTTTTCTGAAAAAATGAAAAGTCGAAATACACTGTTTTCAGACAGTTCATGTTTACGTTTGCGGTTCCTACACATGGAGACAAAGACAATATTAAATATGTTCTAGTAATTTAATACCGATTGAAATACGAACTTCTATGCGTTTAAAACCCTCCGTATGTGATTCGTTATCATTTAACTTGAAATAACAAAGATATGGTATATTTTTTAGTTTTATTAGCAGATGAAGAAGCGGAGTTTTTTTTTTTTGGACGTATACATTATTTATATAACTTCGAAGAGGTTAGTTAAAGCTCGTTCCAGGTGCGCCAAGATAACCGCATCCACCCCTTGTCCTTACTTTATCGAGCTATTTCCCCCAAATCTCTTTCGCGCTTTTTCCTCCCGAAAAAACCCGGCTCACCCATCCCCAAACCAAACACACTTTTTCTTTTGCGCTCGATCCACACTTCATGTCTTTATAATTTAGACACATATGGGACCCCCGCCTCCACCCCACTCTTAATAAATAGATCCGCCATCATGCCGGTAACGTTATCTAAATAGTACGTTTACAACTCCCGCATATCTTGCAATACTAAATGTCGTTCATTCTCATACACTACTAAAATAAATACCAAAATTGATCGGGTATAAAGTCATGTTTATAAAGAGGTTAAACACTTCACTGGTTAAACACTTCACTGGCATAGATTCAAGCTAACTTTGCACGTACATGAAGCTTAATCGTAGACTTTCATGAGTCGTGAACCGCATTTAAAATACTACCATGCAGAACACAGTGGCTCCACCAAATTCAAAAAAGATAACGCGGTTTCTTACTCTTTTGGTGGTGTCGTTTATTTTTCAACTCGCCGGTTGCGTGACTCCTGGATGGATATATCTGGAATTTAATTCTATGTCCATACACTTTGGACTATGGTATGCATTGGTGTGTGTGGGTGATACATGCGATACATTTAGCCATGATGACCTGCTTACAAGTTATCCCAGATGGGCACCAGGTAAACGAATGAGTTTATTATGATTTCCGTAATTTGTATTGATTAGCGACACTGTTAATTAAGATACGTGGGCATTGAAATACCTGTTTGAATGGACAAACCATCCCCAATTTAATAAAATGTTTTATCTTGTCTTGTAAGTGCTTTTCTGCCGGATAAAAGGGTGAACTAAAACACGTTGCTTTATCGGGCATTGGCGGATAGAGCGTCGACATTCTTTGTTTTCTAAGCCTCGCCTTATAAGCTTGATAGTTAAAGGCACTGACATAATGTTTTTCTATCTCTTATAAAACAGCATTCCAAGTAATGTTGGGCTTCCTGGTATGCTTGCAGAAACATTTGAAAACATCAAATTAAATTAGGGTGTTTAACTTGTTAAATGCAATCAACCTGTATTAAGGCACCACTTAAGAGAAGAGTACAATTAGTCTCATAACAGAGGTGGTATTTTAATACAGGTTAATTTTAATTTAACATAACATAATTGGCAAAATGATGTGCAACACCTCTCACGCATTGAATACCGCTTACGCCGGTGCTACAACATTAAAGCCACACATATTGGGCTTGTTGACTTCAAAGGACCAGTAAGTAATAACACTACTGATTCGTAGTCGGGGTGATTTTTAAGAGCTGCCACACAGCACTAAACAAACGCTATTGTGAATGTCAATAAATAATGAAAATGGGATCCATTGGAAGCAACAAACACAAACAAGAGAGAAAAATAGCCGACTCGATTTTTCTGCTTCTGTTCATGAGAGTTAATATAGTTTGCAACAGCTCTTACATCTACTAGCACCGGCTAAAGCGATATTCTACTTTAAAGTCACACAGATTGGGTTTGATACGTTTTGAAAGTCTTATTTTCAAAATGCGATTAGGTCAGACTGGCCGATGTGGCAACATATTTATAACACAATCAATAAAGTCACATGACATACATTTATCAAAATACAAAAACAACACCTAATGAAATTCAATATATTATAACATATAGGCAACAATAATAGATAACATTTCTATATGGGTGGTACACGTACATTAATTACTATATACACTGATTTAATAGCAAAACATCATAATACAACAAAAGAAAACGCATCGGATATAAAACCACATGTAATTGTGCGTATGCATAATCTAAGAAAAATATGTTTGGAATAAGGAATATATCAATTAATTTGTATATAGTAATTCCTTAGGTAATTTAAATGTTTTCAGTAAATCAAGTATGTTAACAATAACATAGTCCGTAAAAGAAGGTTGATCTTTGTGCGAACTTTGTTTGTGCGAAATTATCTATGTAATTTTATACGGTTGAAGAAACAGTTTATAAATTTATACGCTCACAAACTAGTCTGAATTAAAATTCCCACTAAGCAAACATCGATGTAGAGTCGCGGATCAAGGAGGGGACGCGGCATCTTTTGCGTATTATTTGTACACCGATAAGCACCTAGCACATCGGGCAAAGTTAAAATACATTGTTTCGATCTACGAGAAAGTCACGAATAACATGAATTATCAGAGAAAAAATATTGTCTTGCTAATTATTAGTACTTGCTGAATGAGAATGGCTATGACAATATTGTTCCATGTATACTGAAAGGAAAAAGAAACGCATAATCAAAAACTTGCCTGTACTACACGATTATACACACCTAATTCCACGTAATATTTCAGATATATATCAACGTGTTTTGTACAAAAAGGGGCTACAACTAATTACAGAAAGGACAACTCTGTCATGTAGTAGACCTTTTCATCAAAGTATACTTTGTTACACGAAATTCATAAATGTTGAAGTTTCGCTTAAAAAAGTCAAGCCATTTCAGTATTGCGTTTAATGTTAAGTGATTGCAAAGTTCAAAGCCTAAGTTTGGTCACCTGCTGCCAAATGCGCATTCTGTCAATAATGAAACTTTAAAGGGGTAACCATTGGTATGTTCGGTGCTGTTTAAACTTTCTTTCCGAAAGGAGAGGCCCAATGTCGCCCTGTACCATTCGATTAGCAGTAGCATATTAAACATACAATATATAGCCGAAATACCAATTATGCGTTTCTTTTTCCTTTCAGTATATAATTGTTAAAATATAATGGTCACTGAAGAAAAGTCATGGTACTACTAATGTACTAATTTAATTTGATAAATTAAAAACATATATACACATATGCTTGGGTTTCTTTTCAGTTTTACGTAACACAATGAGAGAATTCCAAATAGAGACATGCATCGCTATAGCTGCTTGTATCACCGCAATAGCGTTACTGCAACATACAAAGAGACGTTTCAATGGACTCAACAACAGGTCGTTATTAACTGCGGCATTTATATCCTGTGCACTTTCTGGTGAGTATATTATGTGGTAGTTCTCTTTCTGGTGAGTATATTATGTGGTAGTTCTCTTTTGGTGAGTATATTATGTGGAAGTTTTCTTTCTGGTGAATATATTATGTGGTAGTTCTCTTTTGGTGAGTATATTATGTGGTAGATCTCTTTTTGGTGGGTGTATTATGTGGTAGTTCTCTTTCTGGTGAGTATATTATGTGGTAGTTCTCTTTTGGTGAGTATATTATGTGAAAGTTCTCTTTATGGTGAGTATATTATGTGGTAGTTCTCTTTTGGTGAGTATATTATGTGGTAGTTCTCTTTTGGTGAGTATATTATGTGGTAGTTCTTTTTTGGTGAGTATATTATGTGGTAGATCTCTTTTTGGTGAGTATATTATGTGGAAGTTTTCTTTCTGGTGAATATATTATGTGGTAGTTCTCTTTCTGGTGAGTATATTATGTGGTAGTTCTCTTTTGGTGAGTATATTATGTGAAAGTTCTCTTTCTGATGAGTATATTATGTGGTAGTCCTCTTTTTGGTGAGTATATTATGTGGAAGTTTTCTTTCTGGTGAATATATTATGTGGTAGTTCTCTTTCTGGTGAGTATATTATGTGGTAGTTCTCTTTTGGTTGGTATATTATGTGGAAGTTCTCTTTTTGGTGAGTATATTATGTGATAGTTCTTTTTCTGGTGTGTTGAGTATATTATGTGATAGTTCTTTTTCTGGTGAGTATATTATGTGGTAGTTCTCTTTCTGGTGAGGATATTATGCGGTAGTTCTCTTTTTGGTGAGTATATTATGTATTAGTTCTCTTTCTGGTGAGTATATAATGTGGAAGTTCTCTTTCTGGTGAGTATATTATGTGGTAGTTCTCTTTCTGGTGAGTATATTATGTGGTAGTTCTCTTTTGGTGTGTATCTTATGTGATAGTTCTTTTCTGGTGAGTATATTATATGGTAGTTCTCTTTCTGGTGAGTATATTATGTGGTAGTTCCCTTTCTGGTGAGTTTATTATGAGATAATTCTCTTTCTGGTGAGTGTATTATGTGATAGTTCTCTTTCTGGCAGTTTTCTTTCTGGAAAGTATATTATATACGTTGTTTAATATCAGCCTAGTTATTAATGCTTAAACCTACGGAAATTCAGCCGATCTAATCTATTGTGTTTGTATGACATACATTAGCCTACTAATTTGGCTTGTATTGGCCGAGTTAAGAACTAGATTCGTATTGACCGAGTTAATAATTGGACTCTATTGGCCGAGTTAATAATTAGACTGTATTGTCCGAGTTAATAATTGGACTGTATTGTCCGAGTTAATAATTGGACTGTATTGGCCGAGTTAATAACTGGGCTCGAATTGGCCGAGCTAATAACTGTGTTTATACTAACCGAGATAATAACTGGGCTCGTATTGGCCGAGTTAATGACTGAACTCTTATTGACCGAATTAATAACTGGGATAGTATTGGTCGAGTTAATAACTGGGCTAGTATTGTCCGAGCTTATAAATGGGTTTGTATTGACCAAGTTAATAACTGGGCTCGTATTGGCCGAGTTAATAACTGGACTAGTATTGACCGAGTTAATAACTGGGCTGTTTTGGCCCAGTTAATAAATGGACTAGTATTGGCCGAGTTAATAACTGGGCTAATATTGGCCAGGTTAAGAACTGGGTTCCAATTGGCTGAGTTAATAACTGGGCTCGTATTGGCCGAGTTAATAACTAGGCTCCTATTGACTACTTAAAGCTTCTATTGGCCAAGTCTGAAAGTTGACGCAGATCGAACGTTTAGTTCTCTTTCAATTTTAGTAGGTTTGGAGTTATTTAATAAACATTACTACTAATATGTAAATAATGTAGTGATACATCGATTATTTAAATATTCTGCAGGTATCCTTGCACTGGTCGCTTCCGGGAAAGTTGCAGATAAGGTATTAACAGAACATAACTTGCTGAATGACTTCAACATTCCGAGCCCATACCGATTTGCGTACTCGTTGTTTCTGACAGGGTTAGGCGGAATCCTTGCAAGCATTGCTCCATTCTTAGCATTATGCTTCTATAGAGATTGTGCCCAGTCACAGCTATCACATCAGTCACAGCCGCTGCAACAGAGACATATGACCAACCAACAACCGGCTTACTTCCCACAAGCCGGAAATGCTTACTATTCCCAAGCCGGAAATGTCACGAGCGTAGAGCATGCATACCCAATGGCTACCATAACCACCAATAACCTGTCCAGTTTCGATCCGCCTGTCTACCCGGCACAGCCTCCTCCATATCAAGTCGACTCTATGAAGTAGATGGTTTAGTCTATGAAAAGTTTCGTGCTCTTTGTCTCAGATCACAATAATTATTAAGCTCCCCGAAGTTATCAGATTGTGAAAATTAATTACAAGACAAACAGTATTATCAGTCCCATTGCAAATTGTTTCGTTGCTACAGGTAGACCCTTCGATTCGTTCGGAAGATTATTTGAACTAAACAGATATTTTCTTTGCGATAGTATTCATACATTTGTAAAAGGTACTTGTCGTTGGTCACCGTATCTCGTAAAAGTAAACAGATAATGATAAGTTATTTCTGTTTGACCGCAAGTAAGGTTGTACATTCTACAAGAGAATGTAGATTAAGGAAAGTACACTCAGTCTCACGTCTTATATAAGACGGCCGTTAAAAGCTACCCCGACTATAAATCAGTAGTGTTATTACTTACTGGTCCTTTAGGATCATCAAGTATTACTTACCGGTCCTTTGGGATCATCAAGCCCATTCTTTGTGTCTTTAAGGTAGAATATCGCTAGGACGCGTGAGAGCTGTTGCACTTGGCATTACCTCTAACGAACATACTCAATAAACTCGTTTTTTTTTTTACTTTTATCTCTTTTTTGTTGCTTCCATGGAATCCCATTTGCAGGTTGCTTACAGGGAAACCCATTTTCAGGTTGCTTCCAGTCATTGTCAGTATTTGTTGCATGTAGTACTACATGGTCTTATGGGTTCACCAATAAAACACTTTGTTGGGGACGGGGGCAGGTGGTAAAGATAAAGTTAAGTTTAGAGATTATGTATACATAGGCACTGTTTATCGGTGTGCAGAGCGTTTAATTAGGAATACCTCGTTGGGGGAAACGAATCCCGGTAAAAAATCTGTAACTTGTCCGTGTCTGTAAAATATAAAATGCCATTATATCTTTGATTGTGACTTCAATTTGATCGTATACTAAAGTCGTGATTTGTTCAGTGAAACAATTTGTGTTTCACGGTTTACAAAGATAAACAACAATGTTTTGTTTTCCTCAGTGAATGTGTCTCATTTAGTTTTCATAGCTAAGTTATGCTGCACCAGTCCCTTACCTCGTCACCTGTGCATAGTGCGTCCATGGTCGAGGGGTTGGTTTAAACATATTTTATTGCATTTTTTTAACAAATTATGCAAAGAGAGGTTAACGACGTTACGTTGTAAAGCCTCTCACCGTTGCGAGGGGAGCTCGTATTGTAAGTGTGGAAGTGTCTATTCTTACGGACTGCGGGAAGATGTACAGTACTGGTTCTACCCAGGGAAGGTGGGTGGTCTCCCTCGATCACAAACAAATCGACTTTCATATATAACCTCACATGTGTTGAAAATGACGTAAAACATCAAACGAACAAAAAAAAAAAAAAAATAAATAAATTTGCATTGCTTCAAAAAAAGCTCCTTTGTTTCAAGTACGGAGAAGTTGTCCACGGAAATATCGCCGTATTATAATAGCGGACGTATAAATGAACAGTAATTCGTTGAAACGATCTTCTATCAAGTAGCCAAAATACCCATTCGTTGTTATAAGTTTATAACGATTAACTATACGACTTTCAAATAATACCTTGATCATGTATTTTTAGCAATATATAGAGGATATTTGTTGTTTAGGAGTGAATAACGGATTTTATTTCATCGAGAAGTGTGAAAATATTGAAGTTTGATCACTTCTCGATGAAATAAAATCTGTTATTCACAACAAAACAACAAATTTTCTTTTCATTTTATGCTTCGTAATAAAAGTGTATTCCAGTATGCAGATATTTGTTTTTTAATTTGACGACTTCTAAACTACTTAACCGATTTCAATAATCTACGACTCATTTTCTTAGTAAAGTTATTTCCAATCCAATGATATACTTTTATAGCAACTTTCTGAAAAAGTAGTTTTTGAAAAAAATTACCAACTGACATTTTTCGCTGTAAATGACAACAATTCTGAAATACTAGACCATTTTTAAATAATACAGCTCATTTTATTAGTTAGACCATAAACAGTTAGACCATTAACAGTCGAATGATATATGTTAAACAGTTATTTTCTTAACAAATCATTTATTTTTTTTGATATTAAAAATAAAAAGTAGTTCTGGCAGTGATAAAATAAAACTCTATATTTCCCACGTTTGAAACACCACTTTTATTTCAATGCCACAATCCACTATTTCACTGATAAGCATAAAATAAAATTATTTTACTAAATACCGAAATATCCAATCTGTATTCGATCATTCCTCATATTTCAAAACTTGTTTTTGAAAAAGAAGTCATATGCCGGTTTCCGATGATATCATACTTCGGATCAGCATGACGCCGACGTCTGTCTTAGTAGGTTTTTCAGAGACTTGGTCAGTTTTCATGTTTTTATATACATTTGTATTAGGTTTTACTGTTCCAATTCTAACAAGTTATCTAGTAAATATGTTCAATAAAAGCGAGTCTGCTACTCCTTCTTGGAATGTCATCTTTTATAAATGAATTGGCAACTAGGAAAACATGGAAGACTTATGCTTTATGTATTATTTGTTTTCAACTTGTGCAAACAACTTAATATTTATTGATTTATTTAAAGATAACCTTGCCTGTCTTGGTTGTCTTAGCAATTGTTACAATAACCGGACAGGCTGTGGACCCTGATGACGTCTTCATCAAGCCGAAAAGGACGGGTGATGTTTGATGTTTGTCTGCGGTCTTGTCTTGTCTCTGGCTTCTGCCAAGTCATCGAGTACCTTCTTTGTGGCTTTCTAGGCTATTTTATTTATTTATTTATATATACACGAGCATCTTTGTGTTTTACCTATATTGCCTATTAATGCTGCCTTGTTGGTTAATCACACCCTACTATCATCCCAATAAAACGGGACAGTGTAAATAAAAAATCCCCGCCATGACCTAATCTCTAACCAATAGGCAGCATTAATAGGCAATATAAGTAAAACACAAAGATGCTCGTGTATATATAAATACAAAAAAAAAACATAGCCAAAAAAGTCACAAAGAAGTACTCAATGACTTGGCAGAAGCCATAGCAACAAGAGAATAAACCATTGAGGGCACGACAAGAAAACTCCCTTTATTGAAATGAGGGTAGTTTTGTTTATTAAGCTATTAGAGAGGTTTAATTCAGTAATTGGAACATATATCGTCAATATGTTGTCTGGTTCGGTTCAAATTAATGGGTAAAACTTTTGATGTTAAAAGAGCCGTTCATAAACATATATGAAAACAGTCAATAAAAAGTACGAAGATTTGAGACTGGCTTTGATGTATATGCTGAATGATTTCTGGACCGAAGCTCGATATTTATTTAGCTTATCAATTCATAGACATGTGTACACGGCATACATACTATTTGGCTTTTCATGACACAATATTACTGCGGATATTTACTAGTTTGCTACTTTCTTTTGGCTTATCTTTGCTAATTGGAGAGGTAAAGACAAACGGGTTATTACATGTTTCAACATCCAACTTGTTTTCAGGTTATCATGGTTATAGTGGAATAATTTAAACAATATTTGCTTGATTCAGGTATTATACTTAAAGCAGATATATCGATATGGGTCGCCGATCAAGTTTTAATGGCTCGGTGCCATTATGAATTCTGTAGCATTACGTGGTCCGAGTATTAACTTTCATACCCCATTTAACCCCTTCACCAAGAAGCCATGACGGGGTAGGCTGGGGTATGAAATAAACGGCTTAAAAAGTTTGCATATTGTAAAATTAAACTTCTATAGGTAATATTAAACAGGTTATTGCATTTTTCCCAGTAAAATGTTTTTAAACATGTTTTATTGTCGAAATATCCGTTATAAAATCCTATTAATATAAGCTTTTCCATCGCTTCATAGAAATAAGGCGTGACCACGTTATGAGTAGGCTATATGTATATCACGGTGTATCTTGTTTCTTTATTAAAATGCGAAATTTTAATGTTCATGAACAGTCTCAATTAAACCAAGACTGAAATATTTTTTTCTGTTTATCGAGTGCGACGATTTCCATATTTCTCTTTTCATACTTTTTATATATCACAGTAACGTTTGCCTGTGCATCTCACCGTGCTTGCAATCAATACTGCTATTCATTCCGATCTATGGAGATAGATGAGCTCGATATTTATAGACATCGGTGGTATATTCTCAAAAACCTTTTGTTTTTATACTTAAAATTTGAATAGGAGGTTCCACCACTCCAGTCTTTAAAGGTTCTGAGTATTGTTTAATCACCAGTATGATATGTTGCCTGCTTTTTAATTTTGTCTTTTGACTGTTACTTGTGATACGCAGGCTTTATATCCTTTGCTCCCAATTAAATTCCATTTTGTTTATTTCGCCCATTGTTTTCTCGTTTAGGGCAAAACGTTGTGTTAGAAACTGGTACCATACGCCGCTGGCCATGACATGGTGCGAAATATTTCACCATTATATGCATACCATCTTCGGGATGGCTCAAATTCTGTACTATTGACTTCTTAAATATTGAGTTCTGCTCAACCCGGGACTAGAGGGCATGAATGCTAGCAAGCACTTTTCACTATCGCTCATGAACAGTCTCAATCAAACCGAGACTGCAATAGACTTTTTTGTATTTATCGTGTTGGACGCTTTCCAAAATCTTTTTTTCGTACTTTTTTCTTTCTTTCATGTACATATCTTAAGGTTCATGTATTGTCTTCGTAAATCACGTTGGATTATATAGGGTATTTGCAAAGTTATATATCTTACACATTTCTAAGTATGTTAACACAGCATTTGGAATGTAACATCTTTACACACTAGGTAGAGGGGAGAAGATATTGAAAAATGTATCCATATAAAGTTTATAAAAGAGTATGAGTGTGGACCTTTGGAAATGGCCGAACACGACACTTACGAAATATTGCAGTCTCGGTTTGATTGAGATTGTTCAAAATCCTAGTTTATCTTTCACAATATTCCTTTGTCATGAATACAAAATACTCATCTCAGTACAAGTACAAACTGACCATTGTTCTGTAAATGGTCACTCGCCATTTTAAAAATGATTAGTGTGTTAACAACACAGGATGAAATGAATGTTTATAACTAGTCATGTGTAATGGAAAAGTGATTGAAACAATGATTATTTAGACATGTTATCCTGAAAATATTCCACTAGATTTTTTCCCTACTACCTAGATAGATATACACAGATTTCATATTGTAAAACTTGTTTTAAAAATACATAAGAAACATTTTACTTCCATGACTTTGCAAATTCTCTATATATTTCAATGTGATACAATCACAGACCTAATAGCAAATAATTTGTCTGTGGATACAATGCTATTTACAAATGGCAATACAAGAACCTTAACGTTCAGTTTGTGGATTCTGGTAAGAATGATTCCTATTCTTGTTCGACAAATCGTTTGAATGAATATCGTTAAATGTATTGTGTCATAAATCGTCGCAATTATGACGCGATATTTAACATGGATATAGTTATGTCTCCAACATGGAAAAGCAGATATAAAAATCGAGCAGAAAATGTAGCATTCAAGGACGACATTCAACCACAAACACACACAGAAACAAACAACAACTATAAAGATGAATAAAAGGCAAGATATGACACCCCAAACATAAACAATAGGACTACCGACTTGGAATGTCAAGGGCAAAATAGGCCGCTGGTGGTTTAAACAAGGTGTTAGGTGCATGGAACTATTATATTAAACTTTCAGATAAAAGTTAAAAGTAACTGCGTTTTGGGGATCGTAAATTATAAGCAGGAATTAACAGAAAGCTAAAGAGTGCACTGATGCATTAACACATGGTTAGCGATTTATGAAGATAGTACAATAAACGTGTTTTCACATGACATGTGGTCTAAATATAAAAATTCTATGTCATCAACATGGAGGGAATTGTCAGCCATGTATATAGTTTCAATGTCATTAGACGATATTTAAGAGCACTAACGAGTGAAAAGGTTTACGGATAATATATGAGAGTGAGCATTAAACGAGATTTAGTATTATTCGTTCAATTTAATAAAAATCGACCCCTGGTGAATTAAACGACAGAGCAGGGTATTTATCTCGTATTATTGAAGGCAAAACGACTGGCGAATTTGTATTATTTTGAACATAATACACAGTAGGTGGGTTAAATTAAGATGTAAACTGTTTTCTTCTTCCTTACACAAAGCTTTTACACTCAGTCCTGGCGTTCCGTCTTGGAGATCGGCCATTTTCTGGCCTCTGTTAAGTCCGTGTAATTAATTAAAAAAAAAGAGATTTAAATTTTTTTGAGTAGTCTATCATTTTTTAAAAACATATTAATGCAATGTTATCAGAATTTCGTCTTGTGTTAAGGACTAGATTTGTCTTTCTATAAAATAGAAATTTTACACACAATGCTAAAATGTGGTTGGTATGTTTATATATATATATATATATATATATATGGGGAGAAATATTTGTGAACTACCAAGGACAGACAACCTTCGGACGAACTACGGCAGGGCGCCTAGCTATGACGAGATACACAGAAATCAAGCGTATATATTCACTCCTTAAAAAAGGTAGCTGCAACACACGTTGATAAACTGTATCTCTACATCATAACACAGTCGTCTGAAGGCACAATTAACATATAGACGCATACATACATACAATTATAGCTCATATGAGTGGGCCACATTTAAGCGTTCAACCACACACAGCTATATTGAAACAGTGACAATGAAAGGTGCCGGATCTGGGGATACTGTGAATTCAGGTATATATAATAAAGGGAGAGAATTTGAACTCACTATATATATATATATATATTTTGTTACTGAAAAGAAAGATAACTCCGCTTTTCAAGTTTGCATAATGAATGATGAATTGTCTTTGTTAGTGTGTCTTAATTCGTGGCAATCGGAACTCTTCGCCAATTTCCGTACTCGGTAATAGTGGAATCCCGAGTGACGGAATCCGACGAGGCAGTTCCGATTGAATGCGTGGTTGCCTTTAGAACCGCTGCGACGATATAATATCTCGGGTTGATGCCTTATACAATGCGCTTATGATTTATGTTTGGTGATGTAGTATTTGAACGCTTATATTAAAGACTGATTTTAATTTAGCATGTCAGCGTTATATATATTCTTTTCAGTGAAAAAAAAGATAACTATTTATTTTAAATTCGTTTAATGAATCATTGTTATCTGTCTTAGTAGGTGGTGTCTCACAGGTGGACTTCTCCAATGCCCTGTACAACGTACTTAGGGGCAGACAACAGTTTTTCTCGATATCCGATCAGGTGGACGCCCTGGGTTGAAATATCTCCCTCAGTACAATTTAGTCACACATCCGAAAGGAAATAGTGGATCATTTTATTCACAACACCAACCGCTTTACAAATCAGATATAAGAAACACTCAACAGAAGATTTTACAATATACTGACATACTAAATATGACAAATAAAGTCGAGAAAAGTAGTGTTGGTCCGAGGCAAAATGGACATTTGTCAAAATACATACAAACGTTAGGCTGCATATATGAACCGAAGTAGTCCATATTCTATGGGAATCAGTCGTGGTGTCAGGGATTACTGTGAAATTATTTTTGAACTTCCATTCGAACCAGTTAGAACATAAATGTAGCATAGAAACATGTTTTAAAGAAGAAATAATCATTCAATATACAAATATAATCCTTATTTCAGATTTTTTATCGGGGCCAGTTCAAAAATAACACCAGCAACTGTTATCTGCTACCTTATGACGCATGTTCGGTGATGTTGTATTTGAAATGTAAGACGTGTGAACAAATATATAGATTTAATAGAGATATGTATTATGAAATATATATCGCTAAATGAATACATGCAAGTGACATATGCATAATTTTCCGTTTGCACATTCAGTTATTTACAATTTACCTTTTTACTAACGGCAGTTTGGACAGTGACACTACGTGAACTTGCCAAGAAGTTTGTGAAGCGTTTTTCTATTGGATAATATTTTCGTCAGGTATTAAAATACTGTTTATAGACTTTGTTGGTATCCCTATGGGTACATATAGTTATGTCTCCAACATGGAAAAGAAGATATAACAATCGAGCAGAAAATGTAGCATTCAAGGACGACATTCAACCAAAAACACACACAGAAACAAACAACAACTATAAAGATGAATGAAAGGCAAGATATAACACCCAGAACATAAAAGGGTACACACTCTTGTCGCAGATTTGTTTTTGTATTGCTATGAAAGAATTTTCATGTTGATTCTTTCACAACAGAGAGGCAGATGCAATTGAAACCTGAAAATACACCTCTTAGTATCTTGATGACATATTGAACATTGACAACCCATTCTTTTTTACTATGATAAACACTTTCTATATTAAATATCTTCAACTCAACAAAAGCTAATATTTCTGATCGCTTTTTCTCGATCTACATCTCCCTATTGAAAATGGAGAAATAATTAGCAAAATATATTAGTGTTACTTAGATGGGGATTCTCCGAATAACTTCTTATGGGGTCTACGTTTCTCAACTTATTCGTTTTTCTAGAGCTTCTAGTCGGGTTTAAGGCGTATCTTTGTAAAACTAAAAAGCTACTCCATCAGGACTACCGTTAATATAAACTTCGGAAAACCTTTGCAAAAACGTTATTGCTGATCTACTTTTAAAATGAAAAGCTAAGTCAAGAACTCTTCTGCGACACAGACTATCTCAACCTGACTTCTATGGTGACGTGATTTATAAACTTCGTAAGAGCCTTGGTCATTATCATGTTCATACAATGGTTATTTAAATTGTTGAAAAGTGTATCAAAAGATGTTTTGACTTTATCATTTTGCAGCGTACTGCATGTGTAGTGGTTGACCCATTTAAAGTTCGCCACTATGTTTTCCCCTTTGATTGTGCAAAGACCGGACAGATTGTAGAACCTATGATGATGTCTACCGAAATCCCCAAAGAACGGTAGCGTTCGATGTTTGTTTTAAATCTTGTCTTGTCTTTTCCTATTTTTTTTTTTTATATTCATATTTACATAATCATCTCTTTGTTATATTTATATTGCCTATTAATGCTGCAGTATTTGTTAGAGAATATAAACTGGCAGGGATTTATTAGCCTGTCCCCTTTTATGGGAATGACAGTAGGATAAGAGTGAGGTTTGTGTAGCATAAGATCTGGTTTATACTACCAGCGGCAATTTTGCAACTGACCGTTCCAAGACGGCAGCCCTATTGTAAACCCATTTGTGTTTGTTATGTCACATGCACTGCTTCTTATAAACATTGTATGTGTTGTTTGTATTAGAGCATGTGTTTGGTTGACTGTGTTGTTTGTATAAGAGCATGTGTTTGGTTGAATGTGTTATTGGTATTAGAGTATGTGTTTGGTTGACTGTGTTGTTTGTATTAGAGCATGTGTTTGGTTGACTGTGTTGTTTGTATTAGAGCATGTGTCTGGTTGACTGTGTTGTTTGTATTAGAGCATGTGATTGGTTGACTGTGTTGTTTGTATTAGAGCATGTTTGTGGTTGACTGTGTTGATTGCATTAAAGCATGTGTTTTGTTGACTGTGTTGTTTGTATTAGAGCATGTGTTTGGTTGACTGTGTTGTTTATATTAGAGCATGTGTTTGGTTGACTGTGTTGTTTGTATTAGAGCATGTTTGTGGTTGACTGTGTTGATTGCATTAGAGCATGTGTTTGGTTGACTGTATTGTTTGTATTAGAGTATGTGTTTGGTTGACCGTGTTGTTTGTATTAAAGCATGTATTTGGTCGACTGTGTTGTTTGTATTAGAGCATGTATTTGGTCGACTGTTTTGTTTGTATTAGAGCATGTGTTTGGCTGACTGTGTTGTTTGTATTAGAGCATGTGTTTGGCTGACTGTGTTGTTTGTATTAGAGCATGTGTTTGGTTGACTGTGTTGTTTGTATTAGAGCATGTGTTTGGCTGACTGTGTTGTTTGTATTAGAGCATGTGTTTGATTGACTGTGTTGTTTGTATTAGAGCATGTGTTTGGCTGACTGTGTTGTTCTGTGAAAACTACACTTCCTGTTCAACCTTCATACCTACCTTTATGCTGAGAATATAGGGTCGCGGCTTCATGATGGAGAGAATGGGCTTGGAGAATGGACTAAACAGTAAGTATACCTTGCCCGCTAAGGCGTTTCACGTAGCTTCAAATTTACACCAAAAATCACTAATGAGGCGCGTATAAGTCGTGTAAAAATCCAAAAAATAAACTTCAATGTATACTGACAAGTTACCTATGTTTTAAAAGTTCAGCATTTCTAGATTAAAATTGCAAAAAATCCACCATGAAAATTGTCTCTGATGAAAGTTATGATGCATTATACATTATCACCGTTTTATCATACAGAATATTAAAATACATACGTGACTACTATAATGTATTAAATAAACATACTTTTCTTTGAAGGCGTTATGCAAATTAATGTATCAAACTATTTTAGTTAGATTGTTTAAACTGTGTCAGCATCGAAACAACATACGGATAACGACAATAATGTTATTTTCCCCTGGCAGCGATAATGAAACAAGCACGATAACTTGAAACCAAATTTTATTTGAACATTAAAAATTAACACACAAGAATAGTTGTCTTTTTTTCATGTGATTTTAACGCACTATTAACAATTGTATTCTTCAAGAAAAGGTCATGTTTTCTTGTTATAATTTTAACGACTTATAGTTATTATATCATTTGTTCATTGAACATGCTATAAATCAGGTAACTATGCAAAAGGTAACGTATGTATCGCTGACGTTCAAAAATGAATATGGATATATGTACTTGATGGTATCACTTCATGTAAAGTCAGTAAACCTTCAATATGGTTTATTTAAACTACTTTTAATGTTAATATGTAAAAAATACGTTTTCATGAGAAAACAATCGTATTAAACTGTACTTCAATTTATAAGTGTCCTAAATTGTCTACGAAATTATATCGATTAATCCAAATGCTTAAAACTAGCTTAGAACAGACGTTTGAAGAGGCTTAAACACTATCGTGGTAATAATGTATCTCTTGTGAATTGCAGACACAGAAACTAAACAAAGTGAATGATATTTACAGTTACCTGACACGGCATTCGCTGAGTGTAACGTATGTATCACATTTTATTCTGCCTTACATATAGGATATTATGAACTTGGTAAACCATCATGAACAGAAGGCAGATACATTTTACACTCACAGCGTTTTTTATCAGTAAAAGTAAAACTTAAAAGAAACAAATAACATTTGCAACACGCAATAAAAACTGATTCCTCTGCTTGATGGTAACGTACGTATCACCAACAGTTAATCATCAGGCTTACTATGAGAATGAAACAATTCATTGATTGTTTCTTTCTCGTCAGGATTTAACTTAAAAATCCTCTTTGACTTCCCAGACGGCTGTAGTGTTTTTACAACACACAGGATGTCATCAGAATCGCGCCACACACAGTCTTTCACTTGAGGCCACTTGAACATTTCTTTTGCCTTTTCCATGAAGTTGATTTGAAAGTCTCCATCCTCTTCATCTTTTTCTTCGACTCTACCAATATACCACGCCTTTTCATAGACCGCTGCGACAAGAGTGCCAACTTCTATATTATTACGCATTGAATATGTTTTACTATTTACTGAGCCAGATGTGTTTTCATTCATGTCTCCAAGTATTTCAGTGGTGCTACCATTTTGATTCTGTCCACTTGGTTGTTCTGTTCTAGTACTGGACGTCGAATCGTTGGTTTCCATTTCTGTAACACACTTGAACTCTTCCCTTTTCCAGGAGTCACAGAACGATCCAGATATACATACTTGGCAGTAGCATGATGTTTCTCTTGTCATGAGCACCTCATCATTGTCACTAATGCCTACTGCATGTAATTTCATCGTACCCTTCAGTGGTTTGGTTTTGATCAAGTTCATCTCGTTTTGCTTTCGTTTGGTTTCGTCAGTGCTGACATATAGAAATTTCGCTGACATGCTGGATGTTGTTCCCCATCTATAAAACTCTTCGGCATTCTGTATCTGAACATGACCTTGTCTTATAGCCATGTCTGCCATTCTCTTTGTCGTTCCACCGAGGCCGTCGCATGGCCCCTTACCGTGACCCACCTCAAAATAATTCCACCGCGCTCTTAAATAGTAAAGTATTTGATGTCTAGCCAGCGTGTGGAAAACATATCGGTTTCTCTACTGTGACGACGGTGAGTCTGTCCAGTAGTGTATGAAGCGTAAATTCGGTTTTAATACTTTAATTTCAGGTATTATGTGGTCCAGAAATGCACACACAGTGCTGGAACTATGTGACATCTCGTCACTAACGACTACATAACTTTTATGTTTCAGCTCTCCATTCTCTCTGTAGTATGCTACCGCAGGGTGAATGGTCACCATAGTTTGGTTCCAGTACGCGGTTTGCACTTCATTTAAAGACCTGCAACTATAATTTTCAGCAAAATCCATTTGCACCATGATTTCATTTTCTGGGAGAGTTTCCTTTAGCAAAGATTAACTTGCTGGTACTGTTGCCGTACTCGTTGAACATGCTGTTCAAACGGGTCAATCTGTTTTGTCAGATCTTGCCTGAATTTTTGAATCTCTTCTTCTTTTTCAACGATTTTCATCTTTTTTTTCCCATTGCCAATATCTACCTTTTGCCATACACGGTATACAATTTTCTCAGGCAGACCATGCAATAGCTGATCCATATCATCTTTGTGTACAATTAGGTTTTCTGGGTTTTCACTAATACGTATTCTTGCTTTCCTCAATGACTGCACTTTCAAGGCCATGTTCTGGTGGTGTATACATTGACATGTATTCCTTGATATGAATGAAGCCAACAGGACGTTTGTAGGTCTCAAACGTGCAAATGTTGACAGTGACCTTTTATTCTCTGGATATTCAGCATTATATTTGTCCTGCAGATTCTTTAAATAGTCAGTCAATACCTTAGTCTGTTGTTTCTCTACCTGCTTTTCAACTTTCTTTGCATCTGATTTTCCCGGCTGGGTACGGCTGTAATCTTCCCTGTTCAAAAAGTCAACCACTGACCTTTCTACAACTTTTGATAGCGACTGGCGTTGTTCCTTTCTACTTACAATGTTTTTATCATATGTACGTGCCAATGAACGGCTGCTTAATTGTGTGCCATCACTTATGGTTTTCAAGCATCTGTACTTTCTTGCGACCTTACCCGATATTATTCCATGAATGCTGTTTACTTTCTTCTGCCCCGATGCTTTCTTTGCCTCGCAAATTTCTTTCATTAAAACGTTACACGTTAGCACTTGTCTTCTAACAAGTCGCTGCCTTTTCGGTGTTAGCCTGAGTGACTCCAAGTCTGCTAATGTTTTCTTGTTAGGTGTCAAGTGGCCTGTGTCTGACTGAGTTAGTCTAGTTTTCTAAGATATTCGTTCGATTTTCTTATTTTTTGCTCTTATCTTACGCTTTAACTTGTCCACCTCAGTTTTCAATGTACCTATTGTTCTGTGTGCTCTACTTAATGCGCGTGCGTTAATTATCTTTACACCTTTTCCAACTTTGGGCAATTTCACGATTAGTTTTCCAAAACTTGAAACACTCGGTCCGGGTTCAATACTCTGCTTTCTATCCTGGTCACTTTCGGTATTTAATGTTTCATAACCACTTGTCTCTTCCGTGGCATTGTTATTTTCTTGTTGTTGTCGTTTTCTTAACCTACTGAGTCTGTTTCTCAATTTAGCTTTGCTATTTCGAGCTGTACGTTTCTTGCTGATAAGCTCATCGTAATATTGGCGTTGCCTTGCCCTTTCTTTGTCTAGGAACGCTGCGCCTTTTGCCTTTTGCCTTTCCCTATACGCCTTCTGAATTTCACTGCGTGATTTCGGCATTCTGAAGTGAGAGCAACATATAACGTAGGTATCGATAAATACGTTACTGCACAGTCTATAATCTTGATTTATAAAACCAATGGTGTTTATTATGTAATCCGGCAAATAGTAAACATTCATTGTCAGATATACTAAAATAAATTATGTGAGACTGAATTAAAGGACTAAGCATTATGAAAATAAGTGACAACTCAATCTGAACTTCAAATACCAAGATATATCAACTGTGAATATAAAGAAAACTCTAACTCGAAATTAAACCTAAAATGAAGATACGTTTCTGTTCTATTTACCGTATGAACATACCGAACATGCTATTCCAATATTATTATTACCATATTTCAAGTTCCACTACCAAAACGTGCTCTTAATTTAAAGCGATACATACGTTACCACTGTTATTTGTCAGTCATATATACACTCATGTATACAATGCAGTATATCATGTGAATTTATTTAAAACTATGAAGCACATTTTATATTTAAATAATAATAACACAACACAATTTACATTCATGAGACATTTAGATACCTTAGATGAAGCGTACACCTTTTCAAAGTTTGGTTCGTTTAAAATGTCTGCATCACGTTGAATCGTTCATCAAAATTTAAACATGGCGGTATAAACAACTTTCTAACATGTAAAGACGGCGTCATTGATGACGTATGCTGACGTAGTAGTTAGTTTCGAATAATA
Source organism: Cyrtodaria siliqua (assembly GCA_037043455.1). Lineage (NCBI taxonomy): Eukaryota > Metazoa > Mollusca > Bivalvia > Adapedonta > Hiatellidae > Cyrtodaria > Cyrtodaria siliqua. The sequence goes on from JAWPHD010009539.1 coordinate 87,111, forward strand.
CAGTATCGTATGTATCGATCACGTTTGTATCATTTCCTTCTTTGATAATCGTAAACAGTTTGATTTGGTAGTTATTTCTTAGCTACGCAGTAATCAGCTATCACATATGACAATACACTTTGTCTTAAACGGCCTTTCAGAAATCTTGAATTAAATTATAATATTTAAACTATAGGTTAACGTATGTATCGCGCTTTTGTATACGCTACAGCGTTAGGTCTTTAAAATCGATATTTTGTAAAAAGTGCCACAAATATCGCAACCTGAACTATTTTTGCGGCCAGCTTAATGATTTCTTATTATAAGAATCAACGTTTGTTTAAGTTTGTTAAGCAACATACTGCAATAGCATGACACTATTCCGTAGCATAACGTATGTATCATGACTGTAGCGACATCAACTTAAATGACGACTAATGCCACCGGTGATTGAATAATTTTGCAACCATATCGAATTACAAAAGAACTTATGTTATTTATGAAAAATATGTGATTATATTGCCTGTTGATGAATATTAAATACAGAAACGTTTGTTAAGCACCAAAAACTGAAATGGCGACAGTAACGTATGTATCGTTTACGGCAGTTTGAACCATTGTAATACAATAACAGACAATCGTATCGGACAAGAATAAGATATTGTTTGCAGTGACATGTATATGCGCCTCATTAGTGATTTTTGGTGTTTAGCGTCTGTTTATCCGAACTGCTAATCCTCCTACGTCTGTTTTAAATGCGTTTTATAACACTAAATGTTTTCATGAACTGTTCGATTGAAGCCATTTATAAATCCTAGTTACGAACATTTAGAGGCAACTAAAAGTATGCTGGTCAAACTAGTCAGGGAAAAGGAACCTTTTACAATATAACTACTAACACAAATAATTAATTCTTTATATTAATAAAGCATTGTTAAAAATCAGAGTAATATTTGTGCCTGCTTTAGAGCGTTTGCATGGTTAACAGAATGAGAAGTGATGGTGTGTTGAATATTAGGAGAAGCGATTTAACGACAGACAGTTATTACTTGGTGTGTTTATTGAATCCAATAACATTTATACATATTGAGATTGGGCAATAATACTTACAGCTAGGACTGGTATATTGTTATTACCTGTTTTAAAACTTAAATTGTTCTTAAACTTGAATGTTAATTTTTGTATGAATATATTAAATCTGATTCAGACATGTTATTATTTTGGAATATTAGTGCAAACAAGATTGGCTATAGGAAAAATAGGACAAAGTGTAAACATTTGTAATATATCTCTGTCTGTCTGTCTGTCTGTCTGTCTGTCTCTCTCCGTATCTCTGTCTCTGTCTGTCTGTCTGTCTGTCTGTCTGTCTCTCTCTCTCTCTCTCTCTCTCTCTCTCTGCTTATCTATCTACTGATACTGAAACACCCTCTTTAACAAGACTACGGCGAGGTTCGAACCTTTGGTCAGAAGTCCGACGTTCTGCCACTAGATCCAGCAATCCGTATGATAATTTTCGCAATAGCAGCATTCATAGCACACGTTTCTAACATAAGCCGGTATTGTTTGCATTCATTAAGTTCTGGGGTTACCCTGCGGCTGGTAATAGTGGTATACCCGACAGACCATTGGACTAAACAGTAAAGATACCTTTCCAACACAATATCCACTTCCCACCTAACCACCATCAAGAGGGGCTGGGTTGGATTGGTGTTAAAGGGCGGGTGCACATTCAAGAAAAATGTGTGTGTGTGTGTGCGCGTGTGTGTGTGTCACAAAATAACATCAATTCTCACCATTTTATATGGGGTAGTGAGTGTGTGGTGCAGGGGAATTACCAATATTATAGAATACCTGAGCGCTCAAGGCGATCTGTCAGGGTCACTCTTCGTCCGTCGCTCGTCTGTCAGTCGTACAGTCCTCCGTCCGTTGTTAGCCATTTCTTCAAAAGACTTCTCCTCCGAAACAGCTTGTTCAATCTTGACAAAACTTCAATCTCGACAAAACTTGACTAGGCATATCACAACCCTCATTTTATGGAGATGTGGTCTATAAACTTCGAAAGTTAAAGGGGTCTGACGGGTTTCCTGACCGCTTTACACATTTAATCAGGAAGTTCGTCAGAAAAGGATATAACCCTTTAGTTTTACAGCGCACTGCATGTTTAGTGATTGACCCCTATACAGTCAGTAATTACGCTTCACATTTTACTTGTGCGATGACTGGACTATCTCTTGGGACTCTATGATTGTACCTACCGAAACCCCAACTAAGGGAGGTGGGTACATGAGCTTTCGTCCCTCGGGTTTTCTGGTCGTACCCTAGATTGTTTTTTTCTTTAGCCGAAACTACTATGGTTGTTCAGTACGATTCTGGATACATCCTGAGATGTTTATTATTTGGTATGTGTTTCTTTAGTTTCTCTGGATGTGGACTTTATTGTTAGAGAATTCCTTTTGATGGGATGTAGTTGTGTTTACACTGTCGTGTCTATTTGGGCGCTGAAAACAGGATAATAGCGAGGATTGTGCGCATATAACTTCGATTCAAGCTAACCAGTAGGCCCTATTGCCTACTGACCGTTCCAAGTCGGTAACCCTGTCTTCATCACCCTTTCTGTTGTTTTTTGTCTCTTTCATTGTATTATCAAGAAATATAAAAAGATCGGACAGGGAAAGTAGCATTCAAGAAGGACAGTCAACCACAAAACACAGAAACAAACACGCAAACAGACAAACAAGAAAGCAAAAGCAATAATAAATGCAAACGACATCACAAACACAAAAGGGTTGACAATAGGGCTACCGCCTTGGAAAGGTCTGTGGCAAAGTAGGCCACTGGGGGTTTAAACCGGTTCTAGGGTGCACCAAACCTCACACTTACCCTACTGTCATTCCATTAAAACAGGACAGTGTAATAAAAAAAATCCCCGCCATGATCTAATCTCTAACCAACAAGGCAGCATCAATAGGCAATGTAAGTAAAACACAAATATGCTCGTGTAAATATAATACAAAAAACAATAGCCTAGAAAGCCACAATGAAGGTACTCAATGACTTGGCAGAAGCCAGAGCAGTAAAGATCATAGACAAACATCAAACGCACCGTCCCAATGGGCTTTAGGTAGGCGTCGTCATAGGGTCCATAACCTGTCCGGTCATCGTACAATTAAAGAGGAAAGCATAGTGGCGAACTGTAAAAGGGTCCACCACCAAGTATGCAGTACGTTGCAAAATGATAGGGTCATAACCTCTTTTGATAAACGTTTAAACAAGTTTAACAAAGATAGTATGAAAGTGATCATGACCTAGAATCTTACGAAGTTTATAAATCACATCACCATAGAAGTCAGGTTGTGATAGTCCTTGTCGCAGAAGAGTCCTTAAATTATTTTTATATTTGGAAAGAAGATCAAGGTTACGATGATAAAATTTTGCAAAGGTTTTACGAAGTTTATGGTAACGGTAACCCTGATTGAGTAACCTTTTAGTTATACAAAGATTACGAATATTAAAGTCCCCAACTCGAGTACAAGCTCTAGAAAACGAATAAGTTGAGACACATAAACCCCATAAGAAGTTGCTCGAGGAACATCCCCATCCAAACATTCCATTCCCTCATTTCTATGATTCTACAATATGTTTATACAATACAATGCAAATATCTTTATTTTCTTAAATCATGCATACATTTCATAACAACATGAGGTTACAATCAATATTTGAAAAGACATGAGGCTTGACATAAACTAACATACAATGGAATAAGAACTGTAAAGTGATCTATGAGGGAGAGAAAACCTTGGTTGCATACGATTTATTAAATTTGAACTTTAACATTATAATTTTTATAATAAGCACACTTTTTTCATTTTGAAATATTTTCAGTACTTCTATTCATAACTTTTTGTAGACTGTATATGTTTTAATTTTATAAATACTTAGGTTTAATCAAGTGTTTTCTACTTACTGAGAAATACGGACGGTCAATAATGATGAAATTCATCATCAGCTGTTTTATTACAAGGGGCACATGTACACATTTTTAATTAGATTCTGTTCCAACTTCCGGTCTGTACAGGTAACTTATGGTTTTATGTCCTGAATATTTAACAGGTTGTTTGGTGTATTGGTTAAATAAGTTTTGAACTGAATTGTATCCTTAAACAGCCTATAATTTATATATTTATTAGAATTTTCAAAAATGAGATATAGGGTCCTATAAAAACCACAGCGTCCAAACGCATCGTAGCTCCGCACTATACTATAAACAATGAGAAATATTTACTTAATTATACAACGAAAAAGAGAAAATACAACATGATGAAGTCCACATTCTGAGAAACTAACACAAGAAACGCTAAGTTGTTGTTGTAAAGCTATATAAAATACATCTCAGGATGTATCCAGAATTGTACTGAACAAACACAGCAGTTGCAGCCAAAGAGAAAACCAATCTAGGGTACGACTAGAAAACCCGAGGGACGAAAGCTCATGCACCTACATCCCTAAATCGGGGTTTCAGTAGGTGCAATCATAGAGTCACAAGAGTTTGTCCAGTCATCGCACAAGGGAAAGGTGAAGCGTAGTGACTGAAGGTAGAGGGTCAATCATTAAACGTATAGCGCGTTGTAATACTAAAGGGTGGTATCATTTTCTGACGAACTTCCTGATTAATTTTGTAAAGTGGTCAAGAAACCCGCCAGAGCCCTTTAATTTTCGAAGTTTATAGACCACATCTCCATAAAGCTTGTGATATTCTTAGTCGCAGAAGTGTTTTAAGGTTGGTGTTGTACTTCTCTTTGCGTTGTGGAATTTTGAGAAGTAATACGTAGTTTGTGATAACGAAATTCCTGCTGAAGAAATTTACTTATAATAAGTTGATTTCGATCATTGATACTCAGGCAGATGAATTGAAACTTTTAATGGAAACTCTCGGTATTTGGATGACATATTGAACACTGACAATCCTTTTCTTTCTACTATGGTTAGTAATATATGTCCTAAAGAACTTCAACTTAGCAAAGCTGGCATTTATGATACTGTCGCTTCTTTTTGCATCTCTCTATTGAAAATGGGCATACAATTTTATTAGATCCTGGGACCATACGCCGCTGGATATAGGGGATGAAATAAAGATACAAATATTGCTATATCCACCGCCATATGATTGCCATCTTCGGGATGGTTAACATTCTGTACTGTTGGTTTTTATGAATATTGAGTTCTACTCAACCCGGGGCTAGAGGGCGTGAGCGGTAGCTAGCATATTTCAATACCGCTCATGAACAGTCTCAATCAAACCGAGACTGCAATATTTCGTATGTGTCGTGCTCGGCCGTTTCCAGAGGTCCATTATCGTACTCTTCTTTAGTAAAATATATGACAAAAGAGGTGATTTTAATTTTGATATTGTTCACCGAGCTAATTCTTATGGGATCTATGTTTGTCAACTTATTCGTTTCTCTAGAGCTTGTAGGCGTGTTGAGGACTTTAATATTCTTAATATTTGACTCGTGTAACTAAAAGCTACTCCAGCAGGGACACCGTTACCATAAACTTCGAAAAACCTTGGCCAAATTTTATTATCGTAGCCCTGATCTACTTTTAAAATATAAAAGTAATGTAAGAACTCTTCTGAGACCAGGACTATCGAAACCTGACTTCTATGGTGATGTTATTTACAGATTTCGTAATATCCTTAAGGTCATTATCACTTTCATACAGTCTTTATTAATCTTGTTAAAATGTTCAAGTTATCAAAAGATGTTATAATCCTATCATTTTGCAACGTACTGCATGTTTAGTGGTTGATCCATTTACAGTTTGACACTATGCTTTCCTTTTTGATTGTGCGATGACCGGACAGATTGTAGACCAGTGTAAATAAAAATAATCCCCGCCGGTTAATCCCTTAAATTTGATAAAAAAATAGATAGATGTAATAAAAAAACCCAGAGAAATGTTCCTGTTTATAATATATCAAAAAATAAGTTTAACCTAAGAAGCTATTCTCATTTGTACTCGATGACCTGTCTGCAGTAAGAGCATCAAGCGGAAACCGTTAAGAGCACGACAAAACGAAGTGAAGGACATACATTAAACGGTTCCCGCCTTAAAGGATTTAGGAAGACGTTGTCATAAAAGAAGATTTAAAAGAAAATGTATAACACATAAGAGGTGTTCGAAAACTTTTGCAAACGCACTGTATACTCGACAATCACGGGATTTACCTGTACAAAACCAATACGAAACGGATGACTGATCATCACTGTACATTGTGTATAAATATAATTGAAATCCACAAACCGGTTCTTTTGCAATTTCGATTGCTTTCAGGTGTATTCATAGACACTGCGTTGAAAATGGTTAGAAAACGAATAGAAAATGTTGCTGAAATCAGGGGTTATATAAAAGGCCGCTGTAAGTTGGGATTGAGTGTCAAAAGCATACATGATGAGATATGTGTTGTTGATGGGGATAAACAAATGTCATTTTCCACAGTTTATAGGTGGTTTACAAAATTCAGTTCCGGTCAGGAATCAGTCAAAGATGCCCCTTATTCAGGAAGACACAGGTCTGCAGTTACCAAATCTAACATTAATAAGATCAAGTCCATTATTGAGAAAGATGCGCGTTTCACTGTCAGACAGCTGGCACAAATGACAAACTTGGGTTTAGCATCTGTCCACTTCATTCTGAAGAAAATTCTTAAGCTTACGAAGATAAGTGCTCGCTGGATCCCCCATTTGCTCACCGATGAGCAGAAACGTACGAGGGTGCAAATGGCAAAGCAACTGCTGAAGAAGTACCCAAAATATCAGAAAAAGGTGTTTGATAGTCTCATAACTGGTGATGAGACATGGGTCCATTATTATGAGCCCAAGCGAAAAGTTGATAACAGGATATGGGCTCTGAAACATGCCAAAAGGCCAAGTATTGCTAAACGAACACTGACAGCAAAGAAGGTGTTATACGCCATTTTCTTCAGAAATTCTGGGCCACTCATGCAAATTGCTGTTCCAAAAGGTAGGGGTGTGTCTGGTAGCTTCTATAAGAATGTGGTTCTGAAAAAATTGCGAACAAAAATTGGAAAAGTACGTCCAAAAACCGGTCTCCAGCATGTCCATTTGTTACATGACAATGCTCCAGCCCACAAATCCTCAACTGTAGCACAGTTTTTGAAGTCTGAAAAGGTCAATGTATTGTCGCACCCTCCCTACAGCCCAGACCTGGCCCCGTGCAATTTTTTCCTCTTTCCGAAATTGAAAAAACACCTATCTGGTAGGAGATATAGGTCCAGAAGTGCATTGGGGTCTGCAGTTCACCAGTTTCTTATGGGTGTACCCAAAGATGAGTATGAAAATTGTTTCAAAAATTGGATTAAAAGATTGAAACGATGTGTTCTGGCTACAGGGGAATATTTTGAAGGTAACTAGACAAAAACATTATCAACTTTTAATTAATATCTCGGAGAAAACGTGTCATTTGCAAACGTTTTCGAACACCCCTCGTATGTTATACCATGGGAAGTACGGACTACATGTAGATGGCATTCAAGTAGTTGATCTGCAAGGAGGGCCTAATGGAATTCCTGTGAATAACAACAGTGATTGACAATTATGTTATATATTGTATTAGAAGAATTATAGTAACTAAGTTTAATATTTTTCTTTTGGTTTTGTCTGATTTTAAATATTATGGAAAGATGTTTTAACACCAGTATAATTGTGTAATGGACAATTTTATCTTGTATGTATTTTAAAGTTATGGTTATCCCAGAACAAAGTTTGTACAGATCAGTACTGTTGTACATGCCAGGACTCGCACCTGGATCTCTTTTCTCGAAAGAAAAGGATGCTTCCTTACACTACAGAGATGTTCCTAACAGCACAGAGCGTACAAAGAAATTAGACAGACAAGTTAAACTTAGATTAAATATATTTTACTTCAAATAAATCACAACTGGAACTGCTAGGCTCGCATTAACCATTCCCCAAATCGCCATTGGTGAAAAGTAACCGAAACTGGCGAATGAAAATCGTAAGAAATACACAGGAAATTAGCCAGACATCGGCGGTCTGCGAATTCAAAGTCTTTAACTGTTTATAAGTCCGTATCCCGCAGGGTGTTATAAGGTAATTAGCGACAATCAATTTGGACCGATAAATAATAAGTCGCGTTTATTGAAAACTGCTGTGGAATTGTCGTGTGTGCGATAGACGCCGCCCACTTTTCTCCTCTCGATGTCATTCAACTAGTTTGTATCCCCGCGCTCAATATTATCCATATATTTAATTGCGTTATCGAGCCGGGTAAAACATCAAATAACATGGCACCCTCTAGCGACCAAAATGGCTGATCAAAATATAACGTTTGACATGTTTGTTTAAGAATAAATAAGCCAGAGATGCTCTGTTTAAAGGTCGTCGGTCTTTTTGAACTTTGCGATCACTGGTAAGCGTTGAGTGCCCACCTTTTGTATTATACAGTGGGATTATTCAAAATACTGGTAGAATTTTAGAATGAAGAGGCTTACTTATTCATAGTCGTGTTGTACATGTATGTAGCATTTCTGAATTTTGTCTCACAATGCAACGCGATTTTTCTAGGTGTACATGTATGTAACATTTCTGACTTTTGTCTCACAATGCAACGCGATTTTTCTAGCATCTTTGGAACCCCCTTTAGAAGAAGTTGTTTTATGTGCCTCAGCTTAGCCTTACATTTTTGTCTGTGTTATATATTGTTATTTATTTGATTTCTATGAATGTTAGCATATTGAAATGCATTTAATAAATATAATAAATGGTCTAATAAATGGTGACAAGAGAGTCTGCCTTTTTATATTTCCTTACTATATGCATGCATTCATTCCGTCCTTTTTAAAATGTCAGTCTTGACAATTTTTAAAAATTAAACTACATTATATTGAATACAATTTTTAAAAAGTTTTGAATATTATACAACTCAACTTTTAATTATAAGCACTAAAGCAGAATGTGGCATGCATATGATATAGAAATATTGATTCCCTATAGGTTAAAAAGCATACTGTTTTTAACTTACAATTGATGTGTACGCAAACGCGAGGTTTTAGCGCCTTAAATTAAAGTTCCAAAATATCTCGGCAACAGTCTTGCTAAAGACATTCTAATCTGGCTATAGGAATTATTAGGGCTTTAACCAGATTTGGCTGAAGGGCTTAAAATCCTAGCGCTAGCCTAGAACTGTATATTTACATAATTATAATCATCCATTCTGGGCACTGATCTTAACTCTTAAAGCATGGCATTTGAATCGAACAGATGAAGCTGCAGGTTATGCTTCTGAATTAATTATAATATTTCATTAGAATGAAACCCAATGAAAACGAGAAAATTCAGCAACTAACAAGTCCTCTATAGGTGTAAACACCTATCTTAAAACTGTACAATGGATACTTCTCAACCCTGCCAAATTTCATAAGACAGCCCTCAAGGGAAAGTGAAATTATTGCGAAAAAAAAACACGATTTTTCATTTATAGTAACAGCAACCTTTCACTTTGACCAACCGACCTGAATAATAATCAAGTGCTTCCTGTCAATGGGCTGCATATTTTCATGAAGTTGTGTAAAACTCATTTAAACCATACTCTCTTTGTTTAGTAGCATGTCCATTTCAGCTCCCTGTCAAACTCTGACTTCCAATAACTGGTAGTTGTAGTACACCATTTATTCTGACAGGTGTTACTTTCAATTAATGATTTACACCTGTGCTATTACAAAGGGAATTTTTAGTGACCATGGTACAAATTTATTGAGGGGAAACTATTTTCTATTTATAGAAAAAATAACCTTGAGGCTTGACCATTTGAAAAAACGCCCTGAATAACAATTCTGAGCGTCCTGTTCACAAGCCACACTTTGTGGTGAAGTTTCCTTGAAATTCTGCAAGGGAAACTCAATTTATTTCGTAGTAATCAATTTCACATGTACACTGGGAGTGACCTTGCTCTAAAATCAAATTACCTAAATAACAATCTGAGATTCATTTAAGTGAAGTTTCGTTAAGATTCCCGAAGGGAAGGTGAATTTATTCAGTAGAAACCAAATTCTATTGTAATAACAGTGACCGTAACTTTTGGAAAAAGGACCTGAATAACAATCTCATGTTTAATTCCCTTGAGGTGATTTTTGTTTGTTTAATATTTAAATCCGTCAAGGGAAACTAAAGATATTGAGTGGAAACCAATTTCCACTAGCAACAATGACATTCACTTAACATCAAACTACCTAAATAACAATCCCGAGCTTCCTTTTCATGAGATGCACTTTGAGGTGAAGTTTTATTAAAATTCCTTAAGGGTAAGTAAAAACAGGTCAATAATCTTGAAGCACTACTGGTAGGTTTTGATAGCTAGATCTGCATTCCCGTGAAGTTTCATGAAAATTCGTCAAGTTGTTTCAGAGGAGTAGTCACTGCAAAGTTTTTATTATATAACTCTATGTAAACAAAGATGGCCACTGGCAGCCATATTTAATGTCGAATCAAAATAAGTTTTGACAAGGATCAACATCATGTCATGCTGATCATTTTTAGAAACAAGAAATTCGCAGATTCACATGTCTCGCCTAACGGGGGCAGGACTTAAAAATAAAAAGGGTCAATAAAGTTTAAAAGAAAGTTTATAAACATTTTAGTAACTAACAAGCGGTCTATTACCTTGAAGCTCTTCTGATAGATCAGCATTCCTGTGAAGTTTCATAAAAATCTGTAACGTAGTTTCAGGAGTAGTCGCTACACGTTTTTACTATATAACTCTATGTAAACAAAGATGGCCACTGGCGGCAATGTTTAATGTCGAATCAAAATAATAATAAAGAAAAAAGTCCCATATCAATATCACAGACAGTTTTCAAGAAGTAGACAGCAAGAGCAACATTCCTGTGAAGTTTTATGAAAATCCGTCAAGTTCTTTTAGAGGAGTAGTCGCTACAAATGTTTACTATACAAACTCTATGTAAACAAAGATGGCCTTTGGCGGCCATGTTTAAGGTCAAATCAAAATATTTTTTGACTATGAACAACATATTGTCATGCTGATCATTTTAGAAAAAAGTATTATATCAATATCACTTACAGTTTTCAAGAAGTGGTCCCTAAAACCTAGTTTTTAAAAAATCTATTTTCAGCCATGGCGGCCATCTGGACTTTTTGGCCGACCTGAAATTTTGCTAGGATCAACCGGACATCAAGAGCAACATTCCAATGAAGTTTCGTGAAAATCTGCCAAGTAGTTTCAGACATGTAGACGCTACAAAAAAAAGGTTTACAGACGGAAGGAAAGACGGCGCCGCACCACGGCGAAAGCTCTGCTGATCTTTGATCAGTAGAGCTAAAAATCGTCAGTTCCAAAAAGCAGGTCAAGGTGCACTACCCAAGACACAACTATGTCAAAATAGAATATTTTATCTTCCAAAGATTAAGCTACAAATTAGATTTAAAACATCTAGTGCATAATTATAGTTCATGAGAAAGTGATGTAAATGTAACAATTAAAGTTATCTACCCTTTGCTTGGATGGTGAAGGTCACATCACATTTGCTTTTGACACTTGTGATGTACTATCCAAGAAACAACTATAAACAAAGTTTGAAAGGTCTAATGCTTACAGTTTGTGAGAAAGTCACCTAAACGCTTATGTTGAAGGTAACATTATTAAGTAATCTGCCCCTTGCTTTGAGGATCACTAAAGATACAACGTTAAGCAAAGTTTGAAAGGTCGTAGTGCAAAGAAATATAAAAAGATCGGACAGGGAAAGTAACATTCAAGGAGGACAGTCAACCACAAAACACAGACACAAACACGCAAACAGACAAACAAGAAGGCAAAAGCAATAATAAACGCAAACGACATCACAAACACAAAAAGGGTTGACAATAGGGCTACCGCCTTGGAACGGTCAGTGGCAAAGTAGGCCACTGGGGGTTTAAACCGGTTCTAGGGTGCACCAAACCTCACACTTACCCTACTGTCATCCCATTAAAACAGAACAGTGTAAATAAAGAAATCCCCGCCATGATCTAATCTCTAACCAACAAGGCAGCATCAATAGGCAATATAAGTAAAACACAAATATGCTCGTGTAAATATAATACAAAAAAAAACAATAGCCTAGAAAGCCACAATGAAGATACTCAATGACTTGGCAGAAGTCAGAGCAGTAAGAGAATAAACCATTAAGGGCACGACAAGAAAGATCATGGACAAACATCAAACGCCACCGTCCCAATGGGCTTTAGGTAGGCGTCATCATAGGGTCCACAGCCTGTCCGGTCATCGTACAATTAAAGACGAAAGCATAGTGGCGAACTGTAAAAGGGTCCACCACCAAGCATACAGTACGTTGCAAAATGATAGGGTCATAACCTCTTTTGATAAACTTTTTAACAAGTTTAACAAAGATAGTATGAAAGTGATCATGACCTAGAATCTTACGAAGTTTATAAATCACATCACCATAGAAGTCAGGTTGTGATAGTCCTTGTCGCAGAAGAGTCCTTAAATTACTTTTATATTTGGAAAGAAGATCAGGGTTACGATAATAACATTTTGCAAAGGTTTTACAAAGTTTATGGTAACGGTAACCCTGATTGAGTAACTCTTAGTTATACAAAGATTACGAATATTAAAGTCCTCAACTCGAGTACAAGCTCTAGAAAAACGAATAAGTTGAGACACATACACCCCATAAGAAGTTGCTCGGGGAACATCCCCATCCAAGTGGGGATAATTAACAATGTCAAAATTAAAATCATCTCTCTTGTCATAGATTTTGCTAATTATTTTACCATTTTCAATCGAGAGATCTAAATCAAGAAAAGAAGCGTTATTATCAGATATATTAGCTTTGTTAAGCTGAAGTTCTTTAGGATAAATATAATTAACCATAGTTGGAAAGAAAGGGTTGTCAATGTTCATTATGTCATCCAGATACCGAGAGGTGTCATTAAAGGCTTCAATAACATCTACCTGGGTATCTGGTGAAAGACTCAACATGAAATCCCTTTCATAGCAAAATATGAACAAATCTGCGACAAGTGGTGCACAATTCGTACCCATAGAGATACCAACTATTTGTCTATAAACGGTGGTTCCATACCTGACGAAAATATTATCTAATAGGAAGATGAGTGCTTCACAAACTTCATAGCAAGTCCACATAGTATAATTGTGCCGTTAGTAAAAAACGCTTTTATATTATTACATTCCAAAAATGTAGTATTTTCTCTAGCGAATGTTTTTTGAATAAGAGAAATTAGCTTGTCTTTAATAAGGTGATGTGGTAAGCTTGTATATGGTGTAGAGAAGTCATAAGTGCTTATGGATGAAACTTGACCTTTCTTGACAATTTTATCAAGAACATTTCCTGAATGTTTTATAGACCAAAATAAATTAATCCCAGAGTTTTCATAAGTTTTATCACAATTTAGTTTAACGTGATCTTTAACGGCAGTAAGACAAGAAGTTAAAAGTTTGGAGATGTTTGTTGTGGTGCAGGCACTATAATTCGAAATAAAGCGAGCCTTATATGGATTTTTATGTAATTTAGGAATCCAGTACATAGTATGCAGTTTATTTTGCTTATCGTTTACACCAGCCTTGAAAGTAGTACACCGAGGGATATGTGCGGAAACAACATCATCCTCGGTAGAATTAACTGGAGTATACGAATTGATGCTGCCGAGTTCCAGAGATAAAACATTGACGTAATGTAGGCGTCAAACAATAATTACATTATTAGCTGCTTTATCTGCAGGAACTAAAACAAATTTATTATGAAATTCCTGTATTCCCGATTTTAAATTACGAAAGGAAAACCTAGGTCTCGGAGGAAGTAAAGAGGGGTTAGCATTGTAAAAGTTAATACGTATATCTATAATTTTCAGAATAGACTTTTTCCAATTAGAAAGTGAGTTTGGGTCCGCATGTTCTCTATGACACCATTTGATACTAAAATCTTCAATGGAGTGGGCGATCTGGGCACGACAGGCATTAAAATCAATAGTTGAAGGTAATGTATATTTAGGACCTTTCGAAAACAAATGCCGAATACGTTTATCAATAATATCAAAAGTACCAGTGATGACATGACCTGCTGGAGCATAGCAACATTTTGATGTGTTGCATTCACATTCCTTAGGAGTATTATGTACTATATCAAGGTCAGAAACTATTTTGTTGTAGTTGAAAATAATATTTCTAATAAGCTTTTTATACTTATAACAAATTACAGGACTTTCAGATTTTTTTGAAATATTTTGGGATAGAATCAACTACATGAGTATCTCGAAAAATACTAGGCATGTCAATGAAATCAATACCTTTGTTAATATATAGTAGTTTTAGAAAATGCCTGACGTGATCAGACTCCTTGTCAATATGTTGTGTATAGCTTTGAACTATGGAAGCAGTGTTATACAAGGGATCTGTACGAATGACAATTTTGTCGGCTTAAGTTCACATCCACATCTGCTTTGTGACGTTGCGATGTACCACCCTAGATACAACTATAAACAAAGTTTAAAAGGTGCAGTGCAAACAGTTTGCGCGAAATTGACCTCAACGCAATAGTAAAAGGTAAAATTATTAAACACCAAGATTTTCTATAAAAAGGAAGGGGAGGAGCCCATTTTCAAATGGTTGCTGTTTTTTGGCACATTGTTGAATTCAGAGATTTTTTTCTACAAAAACATATTTTTAGGTTGTGTTTTTTATTTAAAAAAGCACAACTGTAGGGAAACATATAAACTACACAAATAATTATTCATTTTTAAGAAATGTCATGGAATAAATGAGAAATAATACTTTGGAATGTCCAAAATCCATCAAAATTTCAAATTGAAACAGCCTTTGACCCAAGTCATGTGATGTAAACAACCTTTTCAGCAAGCATTGTGTATATATTATACTCCTGTGAGTAGGCACACTTTACTGCAGTAGGATATTGGTCAAAATATTGTTCTTACCTTTATAAAAGCAGCATACTTCCAATTTAAACTTTATTCCTTTTTGTGAATACGACTGATAGTGAATACAAATGTCAGGTATTGTTTGTTTAGAATATAATTAGACACTTTTCTAAGAATATATAGTTAATTAAGGATCTGTAAATTAGCCATGACAATCGTTTGTTAGGTGTCATAAAACATGAAAATATTATCTAGTTCCACCTATGTCCCATATACGAGGGTCATTTAATAAGTTCTGTCACTAACGCGTTTTAACAACTATGTGCTCATTGTGAGTGTTAATATTTGATACCAAATGAAAGAAAGTTTCAATACCATTCCATTGATGGTAAAATGAATGCTGTATCTTGTGTGTGACGAAAGTTATGGAACATTTAATACACATCACTTTTTTTTCAGGTATGTTAATTGTTACTTTTTTAAATGCCTGTTTTTCTTCAAGTACTTGTCGAAAACCTTTGAAATTTCTCATACATTACTAGTAATATCTGTGCATTACAAGATTTAGAATTTAAGCATGGTAGATGAAAAGGCTTTGTCTTAGAAATTAACATTTTAAGCTAACGTGTAAAATTAATTTAATGATA